>JABCKT010006459.1:0-125160 GCA_018858115.1 Tephrocybe rancida | reverse complement strand
TGCTCAAATGATGCCTCAGCTTCAGCTAGCTTGTCCTGTTGCATATACACCTTTCCAAGGCCCTGGACATCATTTGCCTCACCAGGTACATCATGTGCCTGTTGGTGAAGATCTGCAGCATGCTCAAATGATGCCTCAGCTTCAGCTAGCTTATTCTGTCGCATATACACCCTTCCAAGGCCCTGGGCATCATTTGCCTGACCAATAACATCATGTGCCTGTTGGTGAAGATCTGCAGCATGCTCAAATGATGCCTCAGCTTCAGCTAGCTTATTCTGTCGCATATACACCCTTCCAAGGCCCTGGGCATCATTTGCCTGACCAATAACATCATGTGCCTGTTGGTGAAGATCTGCAGCATACTCAAATGATGCCTCAGCTTCAGCTAGCTTGTTCTGTCGCATATACACCCTTCCAAGGTCATCAAGATCATTTCCCTGACCAAGAACAGAGTGTGCCTGTTGGTGAAGATCTGCAGCATGCTTAAATGATGCCTCAGCTTCAGCTAGCTTGTCCTGTCGCATATATACCTCTCCAAGGTCATTGACATCATTTGCCTGACCAAGAACATCATGTGCCTGTTGGTGAAGATCTGCAGCATGCTCAAATGATGCCTCAGCTTCAGCTAGCTTATTCTGTCGCATATACACCCTTCCAAGGCCCTGGGCATCATTTGCCTGACCAATAACATCATGTGCCTGTTGGTGAAGATCTGCAGCATACTCAAATGATGCCTCAGCTTCAGCTAGCTTGTTCTGTCGCATATACACCCTTCCAAGGTCATCAAGATCATTTCCCTGACCAAGAACAGAGTGTGCCTGTTGGTGAAGATCTGCAGCATGCTTAAATGATGCCTCAGCTTCAGCTAGCTTGTCCTGTCGCATATATACCTCTCCAAGGTCATTGACATCATTTGCCTGACCAAGAACAGAGTGTGCCTGTCGGTGAAGATCTGCAGCATGCTCAAATGATGCCTCAGCTTCAGCTAGCTTATTCTGTCGCATATACACCTCTCCAAGGCCCTGGACATCATTTGCCTGACCAAGAACATCATGTGCCTGTTGGTGAAGATCTGCAGCATGCTCAAATGATGCCTCAGCTTCAGCTAGCTTGTTCTGTCGCATATACACCTCTCCAAGGTTATTGACATCATTTGCCTGGCCAAGAACATCATGTGCCTGTTGGTGAAGATCTGCAGCATACTCAAATGATGCCTCAGCTTCAGCTAGCTTGTTCTGTCGCATATACACCCTTCCAAGGCCCTGGGCATCATTTGCCTGACCAATAACATCATGTGCCTGTTGGTGAAGATCTGCAGCATGCTCAAATGATGCCTCAGCTTTAGCTAGCTTATCCTGTCGCATATACACCCTTCCAAGGCCCAGGACATCATTTGCCTGACCAAGAACATCATGTGCCTGTTGGTGAAGATCTACCGCATGCTCAAATGATGCTTCAGCTTCAGCTAGCTTGTCCTGATACGAGTACACTTCTCCAAGTGTTGAATGACATGACCCATGCAACCCAGGTGGATCCACCACTCCCTGTATGGCCAAGGATATCACCTCTTCTCCTGGATTCCCAACATATGTGGACCACTGTGTGAATAGTATGGATGTATTTGCAAGTAGAGGATTACCTCTGCCTTGCTTCCATGCCTTCACCAAGACTGCATATATGTTGTGAAGTTCACCTGGGATTGTTGTATGTCCATCTGGATCTGAAACATCCACAAAATGGCCTATCTTCTCAACATAATATGATGTGATGCCATCCCTAACCTCATCTGGTAATTTCAGCCTTTGTTCACAAAAAGCACGAACTGGGTAGAGCATCCGTAGTCTATGAGGTTCCCCCTCTTCATTGACATGGACAAGGGACACCCGTTGCATTGTTAAAAATGCTTTATGGAGGTTGTAACCTTTTGGCAAGCAGCTTTCTAGTTCTTCCATGGCCTTGTGGTCATCTGGGAATCCATCTGGGAGCATTGATAACATGGCAAGGATGTCAATGGCTTTTGGGCTTGCTTGCATACGAGGCCCATACACTGAGAGATGGATTGAGGTATCAAGATTTGAGAGTCGATCACTTCCACCATTCTCTAAAACTCCTGACTGTGCCTTGACCCACTGACCCCAGAGGGATTTTGAAGACTCATTGCCTTCTTGCAACAAAGCACTAATGAGTGAAATAGCCAAGGGTATCCCATCAACTGCATTAAGCAGCCTTTCCACAAATTCATCCACAGGTCTACAGGTCATCTCAAATATTTGCCTTGAGCTGTCATAGGTCAAGGATTGCAAAGGTGCAAGTAAGGGTCTTGACCAGGATACCCTTGATGGTCGTTGTGTACCACACATTGTGATAATAATACCAAGATGCTTTTCAAGAACAGAGAGCAATCCCTCAAGGTCCAGTCGTATTCTTTCATCATCCCAGATGGTCTCCAGATTGTCGAGACAGAGGAGGGAGTGTGCAGGAAATGAAGAGATGACAGTGTCAAGTAGATGTGCATCACGATTTGCCAGTGGCATACGTAAACTGTTTGCAATCTCTCCAACCAAAGATATAACAGTTGACAATCCCTCACAGGAGACAAAGTACCATGATGGGTATTTGTCAACTATGGCATCCTCATGCAAGACTGAGAGTGCTAGGGTTGTTTTCCCCATGCCACCTCCACCCAATATTGCAATGTGGGCTGGTATGGCATGTAGCAATGTGTCAATGACTTTGGATTTTTCTTCATCTCTCCCAATCATAAGTTGAGCTGGAGGTAACACAGGTTTATAGAAGGGGAGCCTGGGGGGAGAGGACAGGGTAAGTGCTCTGATTAAAATATGAATCATTGTTCTTACGGAGCAGTTGCTGAGGGAAGCAAAGCCTGTTGGGAAGTTCCACTGATGTGGAGTTGGAGCACCAGATCTGTCTGGAATCCTAATGAAAACTGCAGTAGAATGAGGTGAATATATATACTACAAAGCCTGCATTGAAATCATCAATGCGACAATTATACTTTTCCAGGTCACTCAGTCTCGATTTTCGGTTGACTACCTGATCAAACATGCCCTTTGATGTGTTTGCTTGAAGCATGCTCAGAACCTCAATGAGAAGCCTACAAATAGAAGAGGTGAATAGTGGGAGAGTTGAAGAAAATAGGCCTTACTTGTGATAGTCCATCAACTGTCCTTCGATACGAATCAATACGTCCTTGTGCAGCGATTGTGCAACAGAGAGTAGTCCATCTAGGACAATTTTCGACCTACGCAGCACTTTGTCAATGAGTTCAAGAGAACGCTCCTTCGTTGTGTTAATGTCCTAGAGGGCAAGTAAGAAGAAGTAATAAGTCCTCGCGTTTTGTCAGTTCAACATACGTCTCGAATTTCGATGATCTGTACAATAAGCCCCGCCACAGCCTTGACGTATGGTACGTCCTTCAGCATTTCACCGACATTCCTGGCAAGCTTCATCACAGTGTCGGCGGTGTTCGATGCCGATGCAATGACCTCGTGGGGATTTGTCGATAGCGAAGCAATGGGATTAGTGAAAACAATCATAGGTTGTCCATGGGCGACCATGGTCGCAAAAGAAGCCTGTACCGGCGTTGGAACTGGCTGCATAGTCGTAGAGTGGAAGGATGAACACGCACAACACGTGGAGGCGTACGATTGGATCGGCACCTCCTCCGTGATGGAAACATGTGCAACTGGTGTGCAAACTATTACTGTAAGCTTACTACTACAACTGACGTCCAAGATGATTGATCGATTGATCCCTGGCTATTCCTATCCCCTCATTCGCGGCCTCTCTTTGCACCTGCACTACTCCCAGTTCTTTCACCCGCCTCTGCCTCGCAGCCCTGAGGAAACTCGGCTTATTTGGTGATGGAGGCTCGCCGACGAGCTTGATAGGACGGGTGGCTCATGCTAGCAGAGCGAGAGAGAACGAGAGAAAGATACTTATACGAGGGCATGCATCATCGCATCCCCCACCGTAACCGTCTCCCTCCGGCCTGCATGATCCTTCAACACGGCGTCTTCTGCTCCGTCCCAGACCTACCCGCGCGCGCCCCACCCACCCACACACTGCCCACACTGGCAGGCCCTCCAACTCCCCAGCGGCCCAGCCACCCCCGCGCGACAGGTACGGCGCCGTCAAGGTCGAGAGGTCGGAGCTAGTGGGACTATTAGGACCATACGTTGGCTAACATCTCGAGCTCCTCGACTCACCACCGCCATCACGCCGTCTCCCCGGCCAAGGTCTCTAGAAAATGCCTTACACAAAGAATACCTACCACTTCGACGATAAATTTCTAACAAGACGATTGTTTGGCGATGCTATTCTCTTGGATCTCGGACTGTCTGAACAAGATCACAAGCTTGACCGTTGAAGGTGAGATATCTATCAGCCTTTTTCGTTCCTTTTCTCCCATTGACCTCCTTGACCCTTACCACCCAGGAGTTGTGCTATTGATGGACCGAGCCCAGAAGACTTTTAATGGTGCCAATGTTGTGACATTATCCCTCGTGTTCGATACATCGTTCTCGTCGCCCACGCCACATGCCTCGAGACTACAAGCTTCGCACCCGTCTACTGTGAGACTTCTCATCGCCATATTCGGGCCCGCTGCTCACCGCCGCTCCTCTTCCTCCTCAACTCCAGATTGGGTATGTCTTGGCACTTTTCACCCTCATCCGTGCGATATGGGCTCAACCGCCAGGCGCTTTCGCTCTCCGTTCTCCGTTCGACAGTGGGGATGGGCGCGCAGTTTGATGGCTCGGCGAGCGCACTGCAGATCCACATATTCGAGTTTTGCAGGGACCCGGGAAAAGCCCACGCCGCGGATCGGTTAGTTCCTACTCTTTATTCCCTTCTTATTGTTCCTTATCTAGCTCTCCTTTCTGTGCCGCGTTTTCAGCTCCAGCCCCTTCCCCGTCTGCCCATGACCAGCCCCCATCCTTGATGACAACAACTCCAACCACCCCGGCGCTACGATCCTTCCGTGAGCCCCGGCAGCGATAAATGCGCTCACGATCCTGTCCTATCGATTCTCGGTATGCTCCCGTCTTTCCTTTCGTCTGATCGTCAAACTCATTCATATGTTTCAGAACCTCTGCCTGACTTGTGTCGAGCATTTCACTGCACGAGACAGAACACTACAAAATTCAGTACCGACTGTTTTTAGCCCTACTTTTGATGTTGCGATTTTCAGTACATACTCTTACTATTTCCGTTTTCTCTTCCTTGACCTCAAAATTTGTTGTTTGAGTGTATACAACAATACATCACCGTCGAGGATGCCTTCTCGTAGTTCCATTTCTCACACCAAGCCTCGTTAATCACCGTCAATGTCATGAAATCGATCTCTTACTGTACAGACACTGATAGACGAAAACAGAAAATCTATTCATGCCGAGGTACCAAGGTAATAATCAATCCTTTTCTCAAAGTTTCCAATCATTCTCGAATGTAACTTTTGCTGGAGAAGCCACGCTGCTCGTCGACGATGACATCGAGTGTGAACCTGGGTGGCAACAATGTTGCTTAGGCTGCGGGGGGCATCTTCTAGTTCCGTAGTACAAAGATCTGTCGCATTGTCTTGTGGAATAAATAAACTACCTAGGCCGAAAGGCCAGACATATCAAAGTCCACAAATACGCATTGCTCCCATCCTAAGACGTTGCCGTGGTCTGTGACCCCCTGTATGTAGAAACGCACTTTGTTCTGTCCATCACCAACCTCAGACCAGAACGGCAAATCCTCCGGCACGATCTCCAAGCTATTGCTCTTCCCAACGATCCCCGTCGTCCCAAGCCACACCGCCTCTTCCGGCTGGCCGACATGTCCGTCAGACGCATACAACAGGCCGTAGACATTGAAGTACATGAACTGCGGGAACCAAGCGTTGGAAGGCTGCACCGTCCACGCAGAAATGGGGTCGTCCGGCGAGCTCACGGTGATCACTCCTAGGGGCGGGAACGACGCAGCAACCTCCCAAGAGTGTGCCCGCAGCATCCTTTGACGCGGGTGTTGTGAAGTTCGCCCAGAGCATCGTGGGGCTGGACACAGCAGTGCCTGGCGGCGGGATGGGATATACGTTCAGCTGCCCGAGGTGTATCTTGAGGTCTAGGTCCACGGTGGCGTCTTCAGCGACGATGGCGACGATGAGCCCGATAGCGCCTGCTTGGGTGCGGGAACCGCCCTGTGACTCTGGGACGCTGAGCTGGATGGAGAGCTTCGACCAGCCGCCTGGGAGGTCCGAGTCGGTGTCGGGTGCTGGAACGGGCTGCACTTCGAATGTAGAGGCGCTACCTGCGGGAAGAGCCTTGACGGTTACCCCCAGGTCGGCGGCGGCCTGCGCAGGGCTGTCGATCTTGTAATACAACGAGGCGCCGTATGTCTTACCGGGCGTGACTGACAGCGTCTGTACGGGCACCCAGATGCACCTAAACACCGCATCCTCCTCCGAGGAGCCTGGGCACTTGACGTCAAGCGTCATAGAGCTTCCACCATTCCACGCGTCCTCGAAGCTGAACGCTGGTACCACTAGTGGGAGGGGAGACTCGCGCTGGCCGTCGTCCCACTCGACCGCAGGGACCGGCCACAGCATGTCCCCAATCGTGCACTGCTTATCTATATCCGTCCATCCTCCAGGCATCGCATGCACGCTCACACCATCTACGAACCACGCGCGGCCCACACCAGGGCTGAACGTCGTATGCAACGGCAGATCCACCGGGTCTGGCGGTGTGCTGCGTGGGAAGAAGCTCTCGACCGACCTGAAGGGCCCTGCAGGGGTGTCCTCATCCTTGTATCCGCCGTTCCTCTTAGGGACCTTTGGAACCGGGACCACTACCACCTCCCCGTCTCGAGGCCCCGCCCAAAGCTTGCGGTCGTAATCCCACCACCCCTCCCAGGTGAACCCAGGCTTATCCTCCTCGCTCTCCCACGTCCACCCCTGCCCGAAGAACGCGACGCTCAGCCCAAGAGATTCCGGTGCGATGACTTCGATGGCTTTGTACGCCCCGAAGCCACCGCCGCCGTACGACCCGCGACCCCACACGTCGACGCCCATGTAGATGTCGTTCAGGGACTTCTGTGATGTTTGGGGCTGGGGGGATGCCGTGTTGCCGGTTAGGGCTGGGTCGAGGGTGAGGAAGTATTCGGCGGTCGTGTTGGGATAGCTCGTAGGCCACTAAAGAAGGTGTCAGAAGAGTGGTTGTTAGAAGAGCGGAGGGACATACCGTGTAGTTAGTGAATATGGTGCTGGAGGAGAGGAAGAAAGGGAGGTTTTTGCTGTTCAGACGGTCTTGCCATGATAGCTGGCCTGTGAAGATGACGCTGTCGTACCTAGACAGTGTAAGATGCAATGAATTCATATTGAAATGATTGGCTTTACCAATGAGTCTCTCCATGGCTTCCGACCTTGTCCAGGAGCTCGGCCTGCAGGACAGTGATCCACGCAGCAAGGGTTCGTGACTGTTCGACCCCACCCTGGAGCGGGACCTCAAAGTTCAAAAGATACCCGTCAAACCCACGCTGGGCAGCGAGCTCTGCGAGCAGTCTCGCGTAATGCGGAGACAGAGGCAGCGAGGCCGATCCTGCAGTCGCCTTTGCGGGCCCGTTGATTGATTGGGGTAGACGTCCGACTAAAAGGCGAAGACAGTCTTCCTCGCTGTCTCCTTCGAAGATTCTGTGTGACGTGAGCGACGGCTTGCAGTCGAAGAAGGCTGTCTTACAGCGTGCCGAGGATTTTGGAACCCTGTCGGTGGGCTGCGGTAATCCATCCAGGCGGGGGGACTGTGACACGATGGTGCGAGAAGCTGAGGAGTTTTTTTTTTTTTTAACGTACACCCAAAAGTTAAAGAGACTGCTGATGACGTACTATACAAAAGTATCACAGCTGGACCAGAAATTGAACGTATACGAGAGCTCTGATGGGCTCTCAGTGTACCCTCCCTGATAGTAATTCAATAAGAATGATCTCAAAATCGAAAATACTGCTTACCTTGTAATCGTGACAGACCTTGGAGCAACAATCAATGGATGTCTAGCTTCAAAGCCTACGAAGATTGTACCAAAAGCTTCCCTCTCTGCTTGGACGCTTCCTCGTCCGGTCGAGCGATATATTTCAGGACTCCGTCAAGCTTGCGGTTGGTTGGGCCCGCCGCCCAGGTATCCAGATCGTTTAGAGTTGTAAAATATGGAGCATCGATGGTTGCAGATAAAGTCCCGGCTGCTAGAGGCATTGCACTTGTGATAAGTATTTCACTTTGCGGTAGGTACAGGCGGTATTGGGTGTTCTGGGTATAAAGCAGAGAGCCTGGAGTCCTTATTAACGTTCAAGGTGAGAACTTGAAGTGTACGGTCAAAAATGCATCAGACGCCATCACATCAATTGTTTGTCCGGCATTCCTGGCATACAGTATGGAGAGGGTTGGAGACGACTCGGAGTTCAAGTTCGCATGCTGGGGTTTCTCGGATCAATCCGAATCAAGTTTGAACATCGATGAACTTTTTGTCACTGCCAACTACATAAACAAGCATAAATACCACACAAAACTACCTTTCTTCTCATTGGCTCATCAAAAATTTGTTCTGACTACATCTCTCTGGCTCAACACTCCACAATTGCTCTCGTATTAAGTCGTCTTCACTATATCGACGGCTGGTTCTAGGAGCCTGGGTCATTTCTACCGGTCCCCCCTTGTCAATCCACGCTTTTGCCGTCAACAGCATCATCGTTTGAGGAAAAAATATCGTTTTGACTTAATTTCCAAGAAATAGCTCACATCTAAGCATACAGTAAATTATCAATCATATAAGATAAACATACCTAGGCCTGCCTTGTGAATAGCCTTCGCCCTGAATTACATGCTTAAGCCTCTCTTTTCAGATATTGCGAACTACATCTACGAACACCCCACTCTCCTCGACTTGAGTCTCCGGGGAATCTGGACCACTGATCATAAGCCTAAGTAAGATCTTCATGTCTCCTCCTTCGACCCATCGCTTTCGTTGCAGTCACTGTCTCATAGGATGGATGTTGTCCAAGAACAGATTCCCGCGGTAGACTTCGTTCACAAGTACGAGAATGTCTTTGCCTTCAAGTGAGTATGTCGCTGCCCACGCGTCCAACAAAACCTCAGAAGTCGCTCCAGCAAAACCTTCCTGACACAAGTCGATGCCCTAGCAGTCAAATGCAACTACGTTGGGTACTTCGACAAGCATGTCACCCACCCGCCTACTGGGCTTCTCCCCCTCCCAGGAAAGTCAACCTCCGCGGATCGAGGGTGCGATCTTTGGGACATTATCTTCGAAGCTGCGTTGATCGTCAATCCCGCATTCAACATCTACTGTATCTTCGACACGTACCCTGTACTCTGTGACGTCCTTGGCTTCCCGTACGCCCACACTTTACTCTCAAATTGCCACACGACTTAACGATACCCTGCTCTGTAGGGGCTCATTCGAACAGATCCAACTTGCGCCTCTTTACTTCAACAGAGAGGACGTGAAGAAGGCCATCCACGCACCGGTCGAGGTGAATTGGACTGAGTGCTCTGTGATAGACGTCTTCCCAAAGGGTGATGGCAGCATTCCGTCGGCTCTCAGTGTCTTGCCCAACGTTATCGAGAAGAGCAACAGGACTGTCATCATCCACGGTCTTGCCGATTTCATTCTGATCGGTAGAGGGTAAGCACAGACCTCGTCTGTCGCAGGAGTGCAACTGATAATGGGACCACAATAGGACAAGGATTGTCATTCAAAAGTACGTTTAGCTCTTATCTACTACTGGCCGCTTTCGAGTCCTTATGCTCCCCCTTTCTTACAGCATGACATGCAAGGTTTTGATATACCTTCCTGGCACCTATACTGACAGCCGTACCAGGGAACGGCAAACAGGGATTCCAGACGCCGATCGCCAATGACTCCTTCCTCGTGGATGGTGTTGGTGCCCTTGGCAATACCCACACTGAGAGAGGGCTGACCTATGTTGAAGTCGCCCTGAGTGGACACATGTATGTATTTCACAAAAACTTGGCATGCAGTTCCAGTTGACTAACGATCTTTTCGCAAGGGTGCCGCAATTCTCTCCCTTGGTAAGTCCCGTTTATAGAAGCCAGTTCCGTCGTTGACGTGTTCCTTCCAGGCCGCGTTCCAAAGCATGCAGTACTTGATGGGCGCGAGATCGACCCCTTAAGTAACTCGAGGGACATTCAAAAGACACAAGCATCTTCCAGTTCCGTAGTACAAAGATCTGTCGCATTATCTTGTGGAATAAATAAACTACCTACGCCGAAAGGCCAGACATATCAAAGTCCACAAATACACATTGCTCCCACCCTAAAACGTTGCCGTGGTCTGTGACCCCCTGTATGTAGAAACGCACTTTGTTCTGTCCATCACCAACCTCAGACCAGAACGGCAAATCCTCCGGCACGATCTCCAAGCTATTGCTCTTCCCAACGATCCCCGTCGTCCCAAGCCACACCGCCTCTTCCGGCTGGCCGACATGTCCGTCAGACGCATACAACAGGCCGTAGACATTGAAGTACATGAACTGCGGGAACCAAGCGTTGGAAGGCTGCACCGTCCACGCAGAGATGGGGTCGTCCGGCGAGCTCACGGTGATCACTCCCAGGGGCGGGAACGACGCAGCAACCTCCCAAGAGAGCGTGCCCGCAGCATCCTTCGACGCGGGCGTTGTGAAGTTCGCCCAGAGCATCGTAGGGCTGGACACGGCAGTGCCTGGCGGCGGGATGGGATATACGTTCAGCTGCCCGAGGTGTATCTTGAGGTCCAGGTCCACAGTGGCGTCTTCAGCGACGATGGCGACGACGAGCCCGATAGCGCCCGCTTGGGTGCGGGCACCGCCCTGCGACTCTGGGACGCTGAGCTGGATGGAGAGCTCAGACCAGCCGCCTGGGAGGCCCGAGTCGGTGTCGGGTGCTGGAATGGGCTGCACTTCGAATGTAGAAGCGCTACCTGCGGGAAGAGCCTTGACGGTTACCCCCAGGTCGACGGTAGCCTGCGCAGGATTGTCGATCTTGTAATACAACGAGGCGCCGTATGTCTTGCCGGGCGTGATTGACAGCGTCTGTACGGGCACCCAGATGCGCCTAAGCATCGCGTCCTTCTCCGAGGAGCCTGGGCACTTGACGTCAAGCGTCATAGAGCTTCCACCATTCCACGCGTCCTCGAAGCTGAACGCCGGCACCACCAGTGGGAGGGGAGACTCGTGCTGGCCGTCGTCCCACTCGACCGCAGGGACCGGCCACAACATGTCCCCAACTGTGCACTGCTTATCTATATCCGTCCACCCTCCAGGCATCGCATGCACGCTCACACCATTTACGAACCACGCGCGGCCCACACCAGGGCTAAACGTCGTATGCAGAGGCAGATCCACCGGGTCTGGCGGCGTGTTACGCGGGAAGAAGCTCTCGACAGGCCTGAAGGGCCCTGCCGCAGGGGTGTCCTCATCTTCATCCTCGCCCTCCTTCGGGGCCTTCGGAAGCGGGACCACTACCACCTCCCCGTCTCGAGGCCCCGCCCAAAGCTTGCGATCGTAATCCCACCACCCCTCCCAGGTGAACCCGGGCTTATCCTCCTGGGTCTCCCACGTCCACCCCTGCGCGAAGAATGCGACGCTCAGCCCGAGTGATTCCGGTGCGATGACTTCGATGGCTTTGTACGCCCCGAAGCCACCGCCGCCATACGACCCGCGCCCCCACACGTCGACGCCCATGTAGATGTCGTTCAGGGACTTCTGTGACGTTTGGGGCTGAGAGGATGGCGTGTTGCCGGTTAGGGCTGGGTCGAGGGTGAGGAAGTAGTCGGCGGTCGTCTGGGGATAGCTCGTAGGCCACTAATGGAGGTGTCAGAAGAGCGGATGCCAGAAGAGCGGAGGGACGTACCGTGTAGTTAGTGAATATGGTGTTGGAGGAGAGGAAGAAAGGGAGGTTCTGGCTGTTCAGACGGTTCTGCCATGATAGCTGGCCCGTGAAGGTGACGCTGTCATACCTAGACAGTGTAAGATGCAATGAATTCCTAGAGAAATGATTGGCTTTACCAATGAGTCTCCGCGTGGCTTCCGACCTTGTCCAGGAGCTCGGCCTGCAGGACTGTGATCCACGCAGCAAGGGTTCGTGACTGCTCGACCCCGCCCTGGAGCGGAAGCTCAAAGTTCAAAAGGTACCCATCAAACCCACGCTGGGCAGCGAGCTCTGCGAGCAGTCTCGCGTAATGCGAAGACAGAGACATCGAGGCCGATCCTGCAGTCGCCTTTGCGGGCCCGTTGACTGATTCGGGTAGATGTCCGAGTAAAAGGCGAAGACAGTCTTCTTCGCCGTCTCCTTCGAAGATTCTGTGCGACGTGAGTGATGGTTTGCAGTTGAAGAAGGCTGTCTTACAGCGTGCCGAGGATTTTGGAACCTTGTCGGTGGGCTGCGGTAATCCATCCAGGCGGAGGGACTGTGACACGATGGTGCGAGAAACTGAGGGGTTTTTTTTATTACGCACACTCAAAAGTTAAGGAGACTGCTGATGACTTACTATACAAAAGTATCACAGCTGGACCAGAAATTGAACGTATAAGTAAGCGCTGATGGGCTCTCGGTGTACCCTCCCTAATAGTAATTCAATAAGAGTGATCTCAAAATCGAAAGCACTGCTTACCTTGTAATCGTGACAGACCTTGGAGCAACAATCAATAGATGTCTAGCTTCAGAGTCTACGAAGACTGTACCAAAAGCTTCCCTCTCTGCTTGGACGCTTCTTCGTCCGGCCGAGCGATGTATTTCAGGACTCCGTCAAGCTTGCGGTTGGTTGGGCCCGCCGCCCAGGTATCCAGATCGTTTAGAGTTGTAAAATATGGAGCATCGATGGTTGCAGATAAAGTCCCGGCTGCTAGAGGCATTGCACTTGTGATAAGTATTTCACTTTGCGGTAGGTACAGGCGGTATTGGGTGTTCTGGGTATAAAGCAGAGAGCCTGGAATCCTTTTAAGATGCGCCGACCGCTGGTCTCTCCTAGATAGCCAGATCAGTCGTACCTCCTCTCTGAAGCCAATTGACTTACTAAACACTCTGCGGGTACAGACTAGATTAAGTACGAAGCAGGCCTGACAGTCGCGATGATGGAGTTCTTCCGTGGACGTTGCTTGGAAGAGGCGCCGTCGCGACCGCTGATTTACTAACAGTTACTAACGCGTCGAAAACGAAAGTAGAAAGGTTCGTTCAGCAAGTGTAGCGGCTGTGTTGGTTTTGTCATTTTCAGTTTGCAGTAACGATATGTCGTCGCCTGGCATAACGGGTGCGCACGCCGCAGTGTGGAAAGTTGAGAGAGTTCGATAACTCGACACGGCCAAAAAGGGAAGGAGTCAACATCAAAATTGATCCTGGGATCAGCTTGTCGTGTGTCGGTGTTGTAAGGTGAGTTGTATCTGACCCGCATGGGAGCTGCTCAGTATTTCTTATGCTGCGGAGCGGGGTGCGCCCCGTAAAGCCTGCTACGGCCGCGAAGCTGATGTTACCGAGAACATTAGGCAACCTATCAATGGGACATCTCTATCTACAGGGGGTGGGAGGGTGACACTGGACGTAGTGAACACGAATGACAGAGTAGTATGCTCCATATCTGAGCAAGGATTATGTATATGAATTACAACATTTCGACCACAGATAAAGTCGAGTTAGATATCTTGGATATCGATAGGGAAAGACCCCTGTAAGGAAGTCCTTCAAGACTTCTACTTCACAAGCCCATGGCGATCTCACTCCGCCTCATAGCGCCACACACATCCCAGGCATGCCGCGCGCAGCCGTTCGGGCTCCAATATCGTATGCACACTTGTTCTCTCGCTTGGATAATATCGTAACTCTGCGACAATTGTGCTCTCAATGTGAAGAGCGAGTAACGGTGTGGGTGTATGCTCAGCCCTCGTAGGCATCAGTGAAGGGGATAAGGGTCCCGCACCGTTAATAGCTTCGAAGTTATAGAACCAGAGAATCATAATAAACGGCAGCAAGGGTCCGGGACTGTTCGATTTCACCTCAGACCCGGAGCGGAACCTCAGAGTTCAAGAGGTACCCCGTCAAAGCCACGTTGGCCATCGAGCTCTGCGGGCAGTCGCGCATAGTGCAAAAATCGAAGCAGCGAGGCCAATCCTGGAGCGCCTTTGCGAGCAGTGTCCGACTAAGAAAGGCAATTCAGAAATATGCACCATATGGTTGCAGGTGCGCCTACCGCTGGTCTCTCAAGAAAGCCAGATCAGTCGTACATCCTCTCTTAAGCTGACCTATTGCCTTGACTCACTCAACACTCTGCGGGTACTGACTAGATTGGGTACGAAGCAGACCTGATAGTCACAGTGATGAGGTTTTTCCGTGGACGTTGCTCAGGCCTAGGAGTCGGCCGCTGATTTACTGACAGTTACTAACCCATCGAGAAACGTTTGTTTAGCACGTAGTTTAGGCCTGCCTTGGATTTGTTATTTTCAGTTCATCGATATTTCGGAATAATGTGTGCCGCTTAGTACAAAGTGTGCGCAGATGGTGGTGGAAAGTTGAGAGAGTTGACCCCCGACACTGCCAAAAGAGGCAAATTCATCAAATTCATCAAATTGATGGCGCGCTCATTTTAGTTTTGACCACGTTTTGCCGCATCCGTTTGGCATATTGGTTTTTGTAGCTGTTTCCATCTGATCCATTCCTGTATGCTTCCTAACACGTATTCACGCATTGGATTCTCTAGATGCACTTTTCCACAATCTTGTATCGGGTATTCAAGCAGTGCGACGACCTTGAAGCCCAAGTTCAAGAAGCCTCCAGCGGAAATCCTTGATCCGCACCCTTCGCCGGACTACCTAGCCTCAACCCTTCTCCACTCTCCTTCAGCCTCTCAAAACATTGACACCTCCCGGAAGCTCCTCGTGCCCGAGTTCAATGGGCCTCTTCTCCTACGGTTCCCAATAGGCAAGCACTCGAACGGGCGCGTGCTATGGACGCGCCCGTACCTGCAGGCGTTCCAGGAATGTGTTCCATGAATAGACAAGGAAGTGGCTCGATATCATGACATAGAGCTCTGTGAAGAGCTCGAACGTGCCGAAGATGGCGGCGCATACGTGCTTTTGGGCAGGAGATGGGAAGTTCGATACAAAATTGACGGCGCTGTGGGGGAGGGAGAGGATGGGGCCCATACTAGACCAGGATCGTATGTTTTCTTTTTCTTTTTCTGGACTATACTGGAGACTGGAGTTGACTGTAAACAATTAGAACAGCAGGTCAGGGTACTGGAGGACCTCAGGGTCGTTTGGCGGGAGTTGGAAGGAAGTCATTCATGCTCCGTGTATACCACACTTCTCATGGACAATTCACACGAAAATGCGCGGCTGCAGCCGTGCGGTTGAACCACCTTGCCGTCCCGACATACAACTCTGAAACGTGACTGCACCATTTGACGGTGCTTGCCATGGCCCAGAAAAAGGCCCTGAAGGAGGCACAGGAGCAGACTCAGAGGGAGGCTTATGGGGAAGCCCAGGAGGACGCCCAGGAAGAGGAGACCCCAAAGGAGAGGGAGCCGTACGACGATACGTTACTGTGTGTCATGGGGATCCTGGATACGGTGAAGAGTCGGGGATGTGGCACTTTGGATCCGAGAAGGGGGACTTGCGCTTGGGAAGAACTTGGGTTCGGGATCGTGGTGGACGAATTTGGAGGTGAAGGAATATTGGAGAGAAGGGGATGGGTGTGCTTGGTGATATGGAGACAAACCCCAGATCTGAGGGGGTACGGCCATAGGTATGTAGGTATCTGTCGCTTCAATATCGGTCTATTGACTTGTAGAGCTAGATTGCTCTGTCGGGTATGGATACTCGAAGCCTTTGCATCCTACAATTACCTCCGCTGCCAAATAGATGCCTGTGTGGGCTCCCTAGCGGGGGGGCAGCAAAAGCATTTGCGTATATGCCGTCTGCGTCGGCCTCTGCGCCGTATCATACTATCGCCCGACACAAAACCCAACTCGGACAGCCTCTAGAGGTAACAGGCCGAAGACACTGAAATGCATGCATACTACGTGGATACGAGACACGCCACACGTCAATCGAAGGCGGGGACGAAGAGTCGCCCGCCTCATCGGTGACGTCCCCGCCGACAAGTTTTTGACTGCACTGTATGGTGGTGGGTGCTTAATCAAGCTTGTGCTCCTCATAGCGGGGCGGCGTTCGCGGCTGAGTGCAGAGACACACTCGTTGTGTCCACTATGTTTGAGGCCAACCCTTTGGACGCATCCAACCCTAGGACGTAACACATCGACTTCGTCGCTTCTGATTTCCAAATACCACCCAGCATGTCTCTCAAAACGCGTCACACTTTTTTAGGCTTTTCAAAGGTGTAGACGTCGAATGTTCAACTTGTGTTAGCTCTGCTGTTGTTGCTTCCAGATCACCCGAGCCACTGAATTCTTCGGAAACGTGAAATCGTGCCATAGATTTCTATGAGACTGCCATTTTAAGTATCTGATTTCTTGTCACCGTGTTCTTTCGCCAGCTGCGAGAAATGAATAATAAACAGTCTACTAAGGTCCGATGTATCCACTTCAATGTGCTGCCGAGAGACGAACGACTAAGCAAATTGCAAGCTGATTTCGTTGGGGGCTGAAGGCTTAGGTTCGATAAGCTGGACATCATCGTTGTAATGCAATTCAATAAGCTGCTCTTGATTGAGCTCGGCTATATTGCCATTGGTCAATGCCAGGCTGACGATCTCTGGAAAATTATAGACAGGCGTAGAGCTTACCGGTGAAGCGATTGTTGCCAGGAAATACATTGGTTGCGGTCAATGCCTGACCTTTAAGGAAGTAACAACTAGCCAGAAAGCGCTTAGTCCCGTGTCCGTGAATATTGTATTTGTTGAAGTTTCCGATAAAGGTCTTACCCCATCGCGCTCGCCCTCAAATTCGTGCTGTAGTTTTTCGTCAGACGGTTGTGTCCAAATTCGTTGAAATAACCACTACACCTTACGTGTTCTAGATAGACGCCTATTCCTAGGTCACTATCTTTGCAACTGACCGATGTCTGGCAGTACAATCGTTGTTTGTATGTCACGGTCAAAAGCCCAAGAGCCGCAGCCACCAGCGGACGGCAAAAGTTAGTACTACACACCAGAAATGTTATCACAAAGTGAACACTCATGAACGGCCGTTTTGCCTATAGGGCTTACTCAGGATCTTCACCTTCAGGTCTTACAATTGAAGCGTCAGGGTCCCCGCGACGTCATAATAGGTTACGAAGGGAGTTATGACAGCAAGGCAGCGACAAACAAGACGCATGTTGAGCAGAGGCAGGGATAAATGTTCGCCGAAATCCATTGTACGGCGGTTTTGTGTGACAGCGTTAGAATTTCACTGTGCCTGAGTGAAGCTGCATGAAATACAGTACAAGGATTTGAGGTTACCACCGTTGAAAGGCACGAATCGATGAAATGCGTACCGCAGAAACAATGGATATAGCTCCATTTTCTTGTCGCGACGATACCCACTTCTTTTAGTAATGCATCGACGCTAATCCCGTGTCTGAGTGCAACAATGCGTTCCACTTTTGTAGCACTGGAGGTAGACATGGAGAGGAAGAGAGAAGCCATAATAAAGTAGCGAAGAGGTGCATTTTGAGGCGTCGAAAAAGCAATAGCAGCCGTAAAGCAAAAGAGAAGTTCAAGAATCAGATAGTGTGTATACATAACTTTCGGCCTCCTCGGTTTGAGGTGCGATACCGGTATACAATAAGTATAATGATCTGGAACAGTATCCTCCGCTGATGATCTTGGGCATGGCGTCAATCGTGGGTCAATCGTGCCATTCCACATACGCGTCCTGGAAGCGGGAAACACCTGCGGCTGTGGGACTCACACTTGTCGTCGTCTCACTGTGCTCAAGACCCAGGCGGAAGGAAATTGTATAACGGTACGACAAGAGGAGGGTTGTAGAGTTGGGCTGCGTGGATGCTCAGCATTTAGCAGAGGGGAGTGGGATCGGAACTTACCACTAAAACTAACGTGGGTGCAACTAAACTGGTCCGGACCTCGGTGAGATTCAGACTGAATCATACGACACGGAGCATGGGTTTGAACTCGACGGAGGAAAAACTAAATGAAGAGTATATATAAGTAATACATATTTGTGCTGAAGATAACTTCGAATAATGTGGTTCTGGTTCAGTGATGCCCATCCAAGAGGTGGGTCCACTCCTATTCAAGTAGTGCCAGCGCCCACCGCCGCATCTGACGTCGCTTGCTATAATAATGCAAACTCCGAATGAGCCAACAAAGCAAAGAGGAGAGGCGACGAAGGGCGCACGTACGTTCTTCTCGAGTCGCTTCGTCTCCATATATAACATCACGAGGATCAAGAATGTCTCCTCCTCCGCGCCGAGGCCCGGAGCCAGCGAGAGAACGGGCTGCTCGGACGACGAGAAAAAGTGGCGCTTGTATGGCGAGAGTGTCGCTGCTGCGGCGTGGGGATTGTGTGTCGGTGCTGCCTGATTATGAGATGTGTGAAGTCAGTAAATGGGAGCATGGGCAGAGCGAGCGTGCGACGTACGGTCCACTGATTATTGTTGAAAGCGACAGTATACGCCTGTGTGGACCATCGCCATTCCCGTGTTCTGGGCGATCCGCGGGTGGTGAGCTCGATCGTAGAAGGATGTATCGAACTAACGCACAAGCTGAAGAATCCACCAACTTTACTGCTCACGCTATCCAAGTGTTTCCGTGAACCCCCAACCTCGAGTGCGGAGTCTTTCCAATAGATCGTTGCACGGGCCGGAGGCGCAGATCCTTTCTTCTCGTGCCCATAAGAGAGCGGGTCGAGCGTGGTGACCTTTGGACCGACAAAATACCCGGATGTGGTGCTTGTGCGGTAGGAGACGGCACCGTGGTTGCTGTGCTGTGCCTCAATGCTGCTGTTGAGGATATCTTTGTTCATGAATGTGTATGTAGTCATGGGGTCGTCGTATAGTTGGAGGTCGAAAGATATTCAATGAGCTCGGCGAACTTGCTAGTGCACACAGTGCAACGAGATAGAAATGAGGATTTGGGACGGTGGTGCACTGGCTAGCGCAGGACTAAAGCTTATATTCTTCCTAATAATAATAGCTGATAGATACTCCATCGTTAGAAGCTGATCATGGAGAGGTGTTATAGAAACGCACAGCTTTGGTTGCGATATATCATGATGCTATGGATATTGAATTGATAGGCACGGTTTGAGGACCATGGAATGGAAAGGGAATAAAGAGCTGAAGAAGACATACATCGATAAATCTGCTATCTTGACGTGAGGCTAGAGTCCAGGAAAAAAGGTCTAAATGTAACGCTTTCGCACACTAAGTGAGATAGCACTCGGCGTGACACCATAAAGGGTCCAAATGTCACAGCCTTGACCGGACCCAACTGCAATGCCTGCGCCCGCAGCCCCAGCTGGAATAAGAGTTGTGGTCAAGCTATGGTGGCACGTCATTGGTGCTTGGCTGGAGGTTGGCAAGAACCCGAGGACTCTCGGATAAGTGATGCGATCACTGATAATTGATCGCGTTCAGTCTAAAATCGTCTCAGGGGCCTTTTCTCTTTGTCCACAACTAGGTATTTGGTTTTGAGACTACAGAGGCATCTGTGCATCCACATGGACTATGGAGACTCTGATATCCAGGTCTTGCACGATCCAAGAGCATTGGTAATGAACCAGGTGTTTCAACGTGAAATAACACAGTAATTGATCTCACTTTCTTGTAGTATCTTGAAGGACCCCCGATGAATGACATTGGGTACAACGACTCCAGATCAGTGAACGACACTCTCACTACAAACTACTCGCTCCTCTCCCAGGCAGTCCTCTTTACCCAGGTCTTATATGAGGACGCGACTGAGACCCACCCGCTCGAGAACAGTGATGGACATGGCACACCCAGCGAAGACTCAGGTACGCCCAACTCTCTGGGTATCCAACGTTAGCTAATGTATGGTTTGTGTTATTGATTTTAGGAATGCCGTTGTGGAAGGCAGAGTTTGAGACTGGCGACGATTTTGCCAACATACATACTCAGGTAAGCATTTAGAGGCTCTTCCAGTTCCTGTTATACCTCACCATCTGCATTGCTTTGTTTCTCAAAGTCTCAGGAAGTGAAGGGCTCCGAACAACAGCATCATTCGCCGCAAATCTTCCCAGAAATGGATGACTACGGACCGCTTTCGCCACTGTCGGACATTGAATCCGACCTTGATAGTCTTAGCCTATTATATCCCAGCGATGAGGAAGACGGCATGTGGGAGGAGCAGGAAAGAGAATTTAAGAATGTAAGTTCTCTCCTTCGCTCTGCCCCTTTATTTGTTGACCACTTCCAAGCCCTCCAAATCATTCAAGATCAAAATCCCCCATGAAGCCGCCGAAGTCGGCCTGGGATCCTGCTTGCGACGCGTTGGTGCATCAGGTATAACACCATTCCCTGTCGACCTCCCCCAAGACCTCCTTGACTTCACTGTCCCCCGGAGATTCACCTCAGACGTCTACGGAGGAAGTCTAGAGTTGGTGTTTCCCAAAATCGGAAAAGATAAAAGGGCACTTCACCCATGGCGTGGTTTTATGTTCATTAACCACGACCTCAACCCCTACGCGCCCCAACGCGCTGGGCACCCTGGCTTGTTCTACAGAACCGGGCAAGATGTTGTCCTGAAGGAATACCGTTTCTTCATACGCGTCCAATGTGCCAATCGAAATGTTTGGTTATACTTAGGCCAATACGAGCTGGTCCCTTCAACACCTCTCACGCCGGAGGAGTGGGTTGCAAACAAGGACAAGGTACGGAGCGTTGCAAGCTCCTGGTGTTGAAAGTTTTGTTGCCTAACACGAAGTGTACAGACTAAAGAGACTTGGATGAAAAGAGTTATAACGGTGGAAGATTATCTCCATATCCGGGTACGCATTTCGCTTCGCAAGACCCTGGGCCGCGAACCCACTGCAGAGGAGGTTGATGAGTGTGATGGTTCCGGGATCACTCTTGAGGATATACGACTCGCATATGACAAAGGCGAGGAGGTCAGTGGTTCATATTCAATCCAAGAAAAGTTCATTAATATTGATGATTGCTCCTTTGGCTCAGCGGATCCTTGTCTGGGTGATGAAGTGTGTTGGGTACGATGAGGCATTCCAGAGAGAGATGCAGGAGAAATTTGCGGTGTGGGTTCCACCGCCACCTAAAAAGAATTCGGAGGATGCACACAAGAAGAAAATCAAAAACTCCCGAAAACATTCAACAGCTGTATCTCAGCCGGTGACGAAGAAGAGAAAGACGGACCATCGTCCGACGCCGGCGACAGTTGAAGTCTAGGGGGCGCTGGAGAATTGCTTTAAATGCTCTTATGGGATTTCGTGCTTCATTCAGTAGAATATGGTCGTGGATTTGGCGCCGCCTGACTCTTACGTTATTCACTGAAGCTACCATTTGAACTGAAGATTATCCCACAGCGGGAAATACCCCACCTTGGCATCCTGGTTCCGTAGTGTCGCATTCGTTATTCATTTGAAGGGCGGGGACGTCAAGCCGCAAATTACGAGTGAGGTCTCGACTACCACAACACAAAGACTAGTACGCTTCCGGGCACTTTGCACTACTCGGGTGCGTGCTGCGGCCATCGACCACCGTTTGTAGCTGACTTTTTCTATTTCAGGTATCTGGTACCTACGTACATTGGCCCTCTTCGCTCTAGCGTCATTTTTGACGTACTTGGTAGTGAACCCCAATCACCAGGGCTTCAAAAAAAACTCATTGCGGTATCGATCGCCCGCTCCGCCTCTTAGCACCCAGGGTCGAACAACTTCTGGGCTGCAATGGCCATCGTTCTGAATATACTGTTAGGCGTAAATATGCCGCCATAGTTTGCGCGACTGCTCTCTTTAAAAGGAGCCCATTTCTTTAGTGCAAATATACATTCCCCTGGTATGCCTCTCCTGCACCTTACGCCTGACTATCTGCACAAACGCCTCATCTTCAAAGACAAGGCTCACTGTGTTGTACGTCAATTTAACCTCGTCTCTGATTGATGTCTGATGAAAGGCCGAGTGCAGGACCTTGACCTACTTGACGAGCACAGGATGTTGATACAGCATGGGACACTCTCCCTCAAGCCGGGACACGGTACACTAGCGCTTGCTCTTCTCTTCGACAACTACCGTGAGTTATCACAACGCATCGGTTCGACAGAACAAGGATTTGACATTGCATAGTGGTGTTTACTCATCCAACTAAGTACACGGTCCTCCTCAGGGTACGATCTGTTCTGTGTGTGACCTACTTTATCAGGCTAACAACCATGTTCAGCCTATGAGCCTTGATCTCCTGAAAGTGCCCTCCGAGACCGAGCAAGCGCAAAGAAACCAAGGCTCTTTGACTGCAGAACACACGGACAACACGGCGACGTCATTATTTCCCTTTGCGCTCGAGTATTTTGGACGTCATGGTGATAAGGACTTCATCATCTACGCAATAAATGCCGATGAGCGCAACACTTGGCTCGACAAGATCCAATACGCCCTTTGGCTACGCTTCTCCCTTAGGCCGGATGGCTCAGTAGTGGAGTTCAAGACGCTGCTTCGTCCTCCAGCCACTCCTTCGCCATTTCAGGCGGATTTCGCACCGAATGCATTCTTGGGAGACGACTGCTTTTACAATGGAAACATCACTTGCTCCTTTTCTTTAAGTGAGTGAGCCAGTTTTCCAATCACCGCTTCTCACTCCTCACTTCTCCAGTGCTAGGCAGTGGTCACTCATGTGTGGTATTTGGATGCCCTGATGGATTGTGGCTTGGATTTAGAGGCGAAGCAAAATGTAATTTTTTTGCATATCGTTTTATCTTATTGCATCGGCTGACAAGCATCTAGCCTTCAGGCGTATTTTGAACCGGAAACAAGTAAAAAAATGTGTGGTGCTGGAGGATCTCAACCTACTATTGGTGTTAGCAGGCAAAGTAAGCTCTTGTCAGGAGTCAGGGTCCTTCCTTTGCGTTGACTAATGTTCATTTCTAGGTACTGTACACTTACCACTTTGAGCTCAATGCCGTCGCACATTTGCCCGAACCACAAGTCCCTTGCGCCCTCCGCGAGTTAGACCAGAAGAATGGAATATTGAGCGTTCAGCTGAGTGATATCGACGGGCATGTCTTCGTCATCTACACGAAGAAAGCAACAGGATCGGTGCGCCCTGACTCATCTCATCTTATCTTACTTCAAAGGCAGCTGATATTCCCTCAAGTCAGAAACCACAGTCCACGTCGTCGAACCCATTGCTACTAAGCTCTCGGAGCTCGCGAGTGTATCAGGCCTGCTTCGTGGATACTTGCCCATCCAACCTGCCGTTCGATGGTATCACAAGTATAAGAAGTTCTCCATCGCACTTCAAGGACTGGATGTTGTCCTTTTGCAACAAGAAGAAAGGATCTATGCGGTCGTCAACTCTCCCATGAACATGGTGATGATTGACTTGTTTGGATGGTCAGCAACTATTTATAAACTCGCGATCGATATCTAACCGCCTGTATTCGAAAACCCTTGTAGTCTTGACAATGTCACGGTCCCTCGGTTGAACTACGCACCGATTGAACTTGTCCAACGCGTGGCAGCGGATTCTCCGATCGCATTTGTTCACGCCTCTGACAGCAGTATCTTACTGATCTACAAAGGTCTGGCAGTTTAGCAGTTGGACGTTTTATAGATGACGATAGCTGATATACCCCAATTTCTCAGAGTTTGGTGTGTATGTCGATCGAGACTTCCAGATCACGCTGGAGTCTCGCCTCGTTGAATGGGAGGGGGCTGCAGACCGAGCCGCCTTCACTGGCAAGCCATATTTCTTGCTCTTTGACAAGGCTTTCATCGAAGTTCGCGACATAACATCGGGACGCCTCTGCAGCATTGTCCCTTCTGTCAACTCCCAGTGCGTTGGAGATGGACTAGAAACGCAGGCTGGAGTTCGGAAGCGGGTCCAAGGAAGTCCACACATACTTCTGGGATTAAATGGTGATAGCGAGAGAGATCTAGTCGAAGTCATACCTGTTGCGGCTTCTTACCCAGCCCGCAGTGACGATCGCGAGTTAGAGGATAATTGACACTTGTATGAATGGCCTGGAGTAACTGCCGTTGTTGTAATAGAGTTTTGCCTCCCGCCTCCGGTATAGGAAGTTAGAGGCCCGTCTTTCATTAGTATTGGACGAAAGTTTAGCAGGATGTCAGCCGGATGGGCCACACATCCCTGCGTTGTTCCTTGCATGCCTGTTGCCAAGGTCATCGTGGCAACTGGTTCAGTAGAAGTCCTCGATTTGTCTATACCATACCTTTCTCTAAGTCTACATGTATAACAGGCTCAGCCTCACGCGCACCCACTCCCATAATTCCAAGTCCTAAGATGGACCTTAACCCACCTCTCTCCTTCTTCCCTTCCTTATTCAGCTCCACCGCCCCATGCAGACCGCGCTCCGGCTCCGGCGTCTCCTCCCGCCTTCTAGGGCCAGACGCACCTCGCTGCCGTTCCCTCCCACGTCTTTCAACCACAGCATCGGCATCCCTAGCGCGCAATTGGGGCGCCTGATCCACCCCTACAGCACCTCGCCTGCGCCACGCCTTGCTGTTCGCATGCGTCCCGTAGCTCCGCAGCGTCTTCACGATAAGGATAAAGTATATCATACCCAGTGCGAAGACACCCGTAACAGCAAGGCGCGTGGAAAGTGCACCCTGCGGGCTGAGCGGAGGCCGGTCGTTGGGGTCGTTCACGGAGCCGGTGCGCCACACGAAGGAAAGTATCGATGCGATGAAGAGCACCATCGCCCTGATAGAATTTCAGGAGTTAGCTGCATATAAAATATTGAGGGTTAGGACCAACCATGACATCCAGACGGCCGGCATTGACAATAGTACCCAGACATTCCACCAGATAAGGGTGTCGGTCTTTCGTGCTTCCTGGAGGCGACATAAGTAAAAGTTTCGTTCAGATAATAGCTATGGACTGTTACATACCTCTGCCCACTTTGCGGCTCTGAACATGCTTCGCATCGTCCCGAACCTGACGATATACATACACCCGTATGACAAGCTCATCAGGGCACAGATTAACGATAGCAGTGCAACAGTCCGTGTCACAGGGTCGTCAGCTGCGCTCGGGATTTGAAACATAGTAAGAATGGCCCTAGAACCCATCGAGATCAGAAATTTGAAGAGAAAACCGACAAAAGCCGACATACGAAAGCAGGAGTGCAGAAACAACATTCAGAGTCTTCCACTCCCTGACAAGGGAGTCAACAAAGGCTTCCCATGAGTTCTTGAACCGGATCAGCGCAGGCGATACGAGGGGCGCAGTCCACTCGTCTGGGAATGGCAGGGGCGGCTGTGGTCCCGCTGTCGCCGCCGCACCCACATGTGCCGCAAGCCCGATGCCCGCCGCCATCGTGGGCGACAGAACTGGCGTAGGAGGATATTCCGCCCGCGACTCTGTGACCTGTTCCGACGGGGCAGCCCCGAAGAACGGGCTACCACTGCCCCCGCCGCTCTCGATCATGCGCTGGATGTCGGGCCTGCTGACCTCTGCGTCCTCGAAGATGCGCGCCACGCGCGTGAAGTACATCGCTGGGAGCCGGAGAAGGATGTTGAGGTAGACTTCGCGGGGGAGTGTGTCGCCGAGGAAGATCCACGCGTTGGTCCAGGAGTCCCTGACGGCAGATGTGGGCGCGCACGCAGCGCAGCCTGGGATATCTGGGGAGCCTGCACCGAGTTGTGAGTGGGTATGGATGCGGGGCGTGTGGGTATCTGAGATGGTTGAGAAGCATGGCAAGTGGAATTGCGATCTGAATTTATAGGGGTTTACGGGGACGAAGGGGTCTTCATTCTGTTGTCGGTGGCGGTGACGCCCTGCGGACCATTGTTGGAAGAGACGAAGCGGGGATGCAGCTCGGGAGCGTGATTGAGAGGGCGAGCGTGAGCCAGGAGTGAGAGAATCTGTCGGATCCTTCTGCGAGTCTCGATACGCCGAAGAACGTTGAGCTGGGGAAGTAACTACAGGATCGCTGCCCCGGCTGATGCGAGAAAGTGCTGCATATAACAGACGTTAGCTGAATAATACCAAAATTGAGAAAGCATACCTTGTCTGACGCTTTGAATCGTAGGCAGAGAGCCTCGGTCGCTGTCGAATGACACGCGCTGCCTTGGGGTACCTTTCTCCGGAGAATGATCGAGAGATGGACCGCGAGGATTCGTCTTCCACACATATGAGGACTCAAGATCGGCATTTGAGAACGATGGAAGAGAAGTCGACGCGTCTTGGCTACGGCGATACCCCCGATTGGGAATAGAACTGCTAGAGCCGGCTATGGGAGAACGCAGAAAGCGGTTTGTGTTCGGTGTGCTCTTGGATGCGGGAAGTGCAGACAGCTTATCTGACGACGTTTGCTTCGAAGAACTCGTATCTTGAGACTCTGATATGCCGTCAGCATAACAGGCATTGGATTTACGCAGAACAATTCACCTGCTGGGCTCTTCGCTGCAGGTCCCGCAAAACCTATCAATAAACCATGTATTTCGCTCACGAAACACCTTACTCACGCGATTGAGGGTCTTCTACGCCTGGAAAAGGAATCCTACTGGAATTATCAGCATCGTCAAAATCAGGTAAACCTTCGTGCGCGTGAAGTGGTTCTCCGGCATTCATTCTGTGGCTGAAGTGGGATATATGGTGAAAGAAAGACTCAGTCTAGTCAGACTGCCCCAATATATATCTCATTGCCCGAGGAAACGAAAAGGGAATTGCTCGGTGGTGGTGGCGTGGGTCAAAGAGCAGTGTTCGGAAATTCCTCCTGCCGCCGCGTCACAGACGGGGGCTAACACGTGATACGGTGACGACGCGTGGTACGAGGACGCAGTCACCCAAATGAAGGATGTTGGGCTGTAGAGTACAAATAGTACAGTAAGTAGTGTAGTAAGAATGTTTGACTACTAAAGGTGTAAGCAGGTGTTGCCGAAAAGTCGAAAATAGCACATATATAACTCGACAAGCATGCCAGTGATTCAGCCTGGTACAACCTGAAAGAAAAAGTATTCAAAGCAAACAACGGCCGGAAATCTTACATCGGAGTAAGGCTCCAAAGCATAGATGCTGCATCGAGTAGGCGGCCTTTTGAGGTGAAGCCGACCCCTTCCGCCGCCAAGAGATCGAGCTTCTGATTACAGTGAGTGCCGGTCTTGTGCTGTGGCCCCCATTCGCCTCGGAACCCTCCGACGAATAGACTAGACGCAATTACACGATGGCAGGGGATATACGGCGCAAACGGGTTAGTCCTGAGCGCATTCCCCACTGTAGTGTGTCATGCCGAGTCAGTCAATTGCTGTTAGGGTTCCAGAAAGCTGACAATGACATACCTGACCGAGGTGAGCCACCGACGGAAGTGCAGACATCCTTATATGTCGTTACGCGACCAGAAGGGACGGTGCGTACAAAGTCGTAGACGTCCCATTGGTGTGAAGTCACCGCCTGGCACAGGTTATAAGTCATGTAGTTGTGAGGATACAATCATACTGACCTTGCCTTCTGGTGTGCGATAGTTAGCACGCTCTTCCAGTGTGCAAGGGTAATAAAATGGCTCTTTGTCAGTTTCCAGCTGCTTGGGCACTATGCGTGCCGAGATTTGAGGTGCTTCGTTATGGCGCGCGCCGGCAGCTAATGGCCCCTTGTAGGCAAAGAGAGATTTTTCTATGCGTAGAGCAGGCATAAAGCTAGCGCTAGAATATCCAGGTTTTGCTTTTCTTCCCGAATAATGGTTTGAAGACTTGTAATCTTGGTGAAGGTTCACAAACTGAGTTGACCGAGTCACAATGAGTCGCGTGTTACATAAACACGGCACGTGCTATTTGCGTGATCAAACGCGTCCACCTGACTTTGAATTTTCTGTCCAATGTTCCGACTCTTTGTTCTTGAACGACGACAATGCCCTTATTTGCTGCTACACTAATGCCAAATTCTGGCCCGATACATGTCCGAGATATCGTGGGAGACCTGACAGGGCCTACCATCGCTGAACCTTTCGAGGAACCCGATCCCGCAAACTCAATACCGAGAGTTTCTTTGGATTGCGATGCAATAGCAGATCATGTCGCAGCTAGGCTGGCGACGAGCTTGATAGGACATGTTCTGTTCTTAAAAAGTCAAGTCCCATTGTAAGGCATTCCATGGACAATTTAGCTCTAAACTCAACGACTGACATGTATATCAGGCCAGTGGTGCAGCTTGCGAGGCTACCAAATACAAAGGTAAGCACGCTTCCTTTGAAGGCTTTGTAGAAGGTCTGGCTTAACGGTCGAATGTGTACAGTCATCTCCAAGGGCGCTTAAACAACGGAACGAGTTGTTATCGTCATTTGACACGCTCACATCGCATCTAAACACTACATTCACTGCGCTCTCCTCCGCCTTTGCACGGATGCGCACTATATCGAAAGGCCATGCAGACACAGCTGATATGCAGCTGGATCATGCTCGTACCTACATGGGTGTCTTCGTCGGCTCGAGTACTGCATCCGCCAAGGCGAAGGTGATATTCGCACTAGATGGCCTAGAGATTAAGGCGATCGGCACCAGAGATGACGTTGCGGAGAATGAGGAGGAGCTTGAGGATAATGATGATGATGATGACTCTCAGGACGGGACCGATGAGGACAAGGAAGGAAGGCAAGGAGATCAGGAGGAGGATGGCGAAGATGAAGAGGAGGAACAGGAAGAACAGGAAGAGGAAGAGGAAACAAATGAGGAGGGAGAAGATTCTTCTTCTCTACCTCCAGAATCGCCCTCTCCCTCTCCCGAACCATCATACCCAAGCCATGCAGAACAGCAACAGGCTTTACAAGCGGTTGAGCGCCTCCTCGCACGAACGCTCGCAGCTTCAGACGCAGAAGGCAACGGAATGTCCGCAGATCTAGGTAAGTCCCTCAACGTCTATTTGTTGATTACTACTCATATGACCGCGGCTTCCAGCTCCCACGCAAACACACATTCTCCTCCGCGCCCCACGCCGGTTCGTCCACCCCGCCTGGATACCCCGTCAAAATATTTCAGCGCCACTAGAAAGCACGCTGGACGAATTCCTTTGCGAGTCTGGGGTTCACATTGAGACGGAAAAGCCCAGGAAACCCCTCAGGAAGGGCAAGGCCGTGGAAGGCGTTTGGGTGGTTGGACGTGGGGGCTTGAATACCGCCTTAGGGAAGGACACGATCCGTGCGAGCGACGACGAGTGGGACGAGATGATATGGTGGAGCTGGGACGGGAAGATCGTGGGGTTCTCAGATTGGTAGGGTCAGCTAGCGAACGGAGGACATACACTTACCTTACGACGTGAATGACTCTTTGGAACGCAGGGTCACTTCGGGTCACGAAGGGATGTCGGCCTGGCTGCAAGTTGTACTCACCCCCTAGAACCTGACCTGGCATCTCATCTATAACCGCACCGCACCACCAACTCTGTGCACTCAATCTCATCCTATTGTCACCTGTCATGTATCCTATGGCCAATCTTGTTGTGTCTCTTGAGAGATTAGTCGCCAATTTCAATTCGAATTTGAGAAGGCGCATCCGAGTCAGCTTGCACAACCACATATACGAACGACGGGTGACTATTGAGTTACTTGACCTACTTAGGCTAATAGAGACACACGTAAAAGGATCTTATGATACATTTCGTTGGGAGATAAGTCATGCACCTATCGGTCATCTGAGGTCGCCACTCTGGGCTACATGTGCGAAGAGTCAATCAACCCGATTGGGGGACCGACCACGAACAATCGCAAGGAGGTGACGAAGCGGGGACAGGCCAAGACCAATTATCAATATTGACGTCCGATTAACCAACCGCCTTAAGAAGTTTGAGACCGGGCGCCTGGTCGGCGGCGCGTTTGATGAGTGTGGTCGTGGACCGGAGGGGGCGGCGATGGTAAGGGGCTGGGTGGCTCCTAGATGCGAGCTTGCACTACAGTTTCAAGGATGTGGAGGAACTCTCTCGTACTCTGAGCGGCATATTCGCCATCCTCGAGGATTTCGATATTGCTGAGCTAGGAACGGTGTTGAAAGAGTTCAGACCTTTGACCGATGCTACTTAGGAGGTATTCCGATGCCTTGCCCTTTCCGCTTTCAAGTCTGAATTTTGATCTGCTGAAGATTGGAAACAAGGGAGACATATTTCAAAACCGGGCATGGACAGATGCAAAAACAAGCCATTCACCATAGCCAATCTTGTTATCTCAGCCTGTGGGTCCGACGCCAGGCGCTGTACCTGGGCTTTGGACACATAATTGGTTGTGAGATCATCGTCACTGAGTCAATTTTTGAACTGTGAAGTGTTGAAACTTCGAAATTTGGTAAAGTCGGAGTCAGCTTGACGCACTGCTACGGCGTCCATTCTTCGGACATCTAGTGAGAATGCCTCTCGTGTGCGCAAACGATCGCGGCAAAATGTACAAGGAACAGATCGAGAACCCAGAAAATGAAGTGAATCGACCAGGCAATTTCTAATGTTCAAAAGCAAATATGTAGAAAGATCAATATTCCCTGTGAGGATCAAGAAGCTGCCAGTCCCAGATCCATCCCAGTGTTGAATTCAAGCTGAATTCAACGTTGTGGAAGTTAGCAATGGTGGTGGTTGGGTGACAAGCGGATAAGTTTCTGACTTTCAATTGGTTTGTTTTTCCACAACCATCTTCCACTTTGACTCGACCACTAATACTTAAACCGGTGGCGGGCGCCCACTGCCAACTTTTGACCAATTTAGCGCCCACGGGCCACGAGTCATGCGACAAACCGCAAATCCTCTTGATGTGACGATCATCATCTTTTCTCGCCGTAATCATCGGAACTTTCCCTTGATTGAACTGGATCAGTGACAATCTTCTGTGGCAGCTTGGCAGCTGTCAGTAATCGGAGCATTTACCCAGTATCGTGACGACATCTTCCGTGTCTCCAACTGTCGGACCATCAAGATGACGCTTGGACCGGGCCAGGATGCGTACGAACGCGCCAGAAGGACGTACACGGAGCTCTTGACCGCAAAGGAACGCACGCAGATCGAAGCACCAACAACCTTGGCCGATCTACTGTCGCGAACTCAAAGTCTGAGCCAGATCATTATCAAGCAGCAACCTCAACTTTTTCTTCGTATCGGAGATGCAGCAACTAAGGTCAAGCCGTTTGAAAATCTGTTGGCCGGAGTGTGCAAGCTTGCTCCTGCAAAAGGTGGAGATCTGATCTGGGCTAGCATTTCGTTTGTTTTGGAAGTACGTTGACGCCATCTGAAAAGATCGTGACTGATGATGAGTACACAGATGGCGAGGAACAATGCCGAGATGTTCAACGAAATCTTGAACTTCTTTGTTACAATGTCGGAGGAGATGGAATACGTGAAATTGCTCGAGGACACCTTCAAAGACGCGCCTCTTGTAGTGAACGTGGTCGAGGCCCTTTATGTTTCTGTTCTCGACTTTTGGGTCAAGGCTGTCAAATACTATCGCCCCAAACCTTCCAAATCAGCGCGTGAGTGGCCTATTTGTGGTGACCATGTGAAAGAGGCACTGAATCGTTTTCCGTAGGTTTCTTTTCCAGTTTGAAGAACTTCACATCGTCCAGCTACATGTTACAAAAATTCCAACAGCTCAAGGCAGACATCGTTGCACAGAAGGCTCGGCTTCATAATGTCGCGAACGCTCAGCATTTCAAAGATTCTGCCGTTCACCATCAGAAAGCAGAGGCAACTCGCCGGGCCACGTTGGTTGCTTTGATCAATGCCCCTTCTTACGAGGCTGACCTTCATTCGGCAACGAAGCATCATCACTCCGGCACCTGCGAGTGGGTCCTGAGGAAGGAGGCATACATAGCATGGAGAGATCGACGCGACCATCCATTGCTCGTCATCTATGGTATCCCAGGAGCCGGGAAGACGATTCTCAGCTCCTGGTTGATAAACAGTGGCCGCAACCGAGCGCTGGCACGCGGGCAGTTCCTCTTGTATCACTTCTTCAAGGCGAGCGATGATAGCAAGCGTACTCCGCTAGCTGCCATAAGGTCTCTGATCGAACAGCTTTACGACTATCTCCGACGCTCCAAACACGCCCTGCTTCCCGAACTAGAGGCGCAGTTAGATGCGTTATCTGGGAAGACTCAGGTCAACTTCATGCAGCTCTGGTTTATCCTTTCCTCCAATCTCGAAAAACTCTATCCCTCGCACCAAAAAGGAGATCAGTACACTGTGACCATTATCCTCGACGCAATGGACGAGTGCAAGGGGCCGAAACCACTCGTCCGAGAGCTTCACAAATTGGTCCTTGGGGCATCGGGCGCCATCAGGGTCCTTGTTACTTCACGAAAGTCAGGCGAGCACGTCAACGAGTTCGCACGCGTTCCTGCCGATGAACTCCTCGTCCTCGAGATATCGAGGGACGATGTCAAGCACGATATCGCTTCCTTCACTCGGTATAAGATTGAGAAGATGGAGCGCCTTCGGGGCGACCAGCACGTATCGTTGCGAAACACTGTCATCGCGGAACTGGGGAAGGTGGAGAATCATCAGGGGATGTTCCTCTGGTCCTACCTAGTGTGCAAGGAGGTGAAACACCAGCTGCAGGTCTCCGCCATCTGGCGCCTCTTGAAGAACTTACCAAAAGGGTTAGATGCGATGTATGCCCGTATCTGCATTCGACTTGCGGAGAACGACCAGCATCGCGAGTTTGGGCGAACAGTGTTGCAGTGGATCGTTGCTAGTAGCCGACCACTTCATTTCGCGGAGCTTGAACAGGCGCTCAAGACCATGATGGACCAGTCGGAAGAATTCTTCGATGACGATGTGTATGACGAGGAGTATGGTCTTGGGCTTCTTTGGTCGCGCAAAGATATTGTCGAAGCTTGTGGTGACCTCGTCACGTACACTGGTTTGGACGACGGAGACATGATCGGCCTTGTTCATTTATCTGCTCACCACTTCTTGGCATCTGATCCTTCGAAACTGGTCCTCCCACCCGACCTCGCCAGTTCGTCTTCAAATATATCGACCTTCCTGGTTGACATCCCAAAGGCGGAATACGTCATTGGGACTACATGCCTTGACTATCTTTTGGCCGGTACTCTTCACTCGGACAAGCAATTTGCTCCCCCTAAGAAGCTTGGTAGCTCAAAGCATGATTCCATATCGAGACGGCACCCTCTATTCAATTTCGCCGTGACTTACTGGCCAGAATACGTGTTCAATACCTTTTCACTGACCTCGGACATCACGTCCGTGGGCCCCTTGGCAGCCAAGACTTCCCTCTTCATCGCGCACTCATTTTCTGTCATCTGGCTGCAAGAGTACATTCAATATTTTGGCGCCGAAACGGCCACATACATTGTGCGGAGATTTTCTGATCTACCTGCCCATACCACACCCAGCGACCTTTTGATATGGGCCAAATCTGTAGCGCAAATTCTGGGTGACTTTTCCCGCACGCTGTCTGGGAATCCACAGATGATAAGGATGTGTCTTCCCCGTCCAGGTGGCCTTCCTAACGCGTATCAGCCACACAGTCAAGAATTTGTCAGGCCTGCTAATGATGGTGTCTCAAATATTTCCACACCAATCACTACATTCCCTCCTCTCGAGAAGAGTAATGGCCGGTGGCTGCATTATGACCCTATCACAGATAGTGTTTTCTCGGTCGATCTCTTATCAGAATCCATTTGCCTTAGGCGCCATATCTTGAGTACAGGGATGCCCCTCCGCCCCGCTGTCTTCGACATCCAGGAGCCTGACTTATTTTCTTTCCGCTCGGCTGCTGTCAGTGCTCGTGCAGGCTTTATAGCCGTTACATTTGGATCGACTGGCCCCTATTACGAACGAGCGCGCGAGATGTACACTACCGTCTGCTGGAGTCTCATCACGTCAGGGACAGTCTCTCGCACTAGCGAATGGGCTGAAGTCGCTTTTGTGGAACGGTTAGATGGACCACAAGCTGACAAGTATACCAACACGATCCAGGAAGTGGAGATGGTTGCGTTTGGCAGAAACAATACATTGGTAGCTCCCGGTGGCATCTGGAACATCCTAACGGAAGAGTGCGTGAAGGTAATGCATGGGGCATACGATTCGGGTGCTGAGCAAACGCTTAAGCATGTCTGCTTCAGCGGAAACGGGGAGCGTATAGCTAGGATCAGAACTGGTATTGATGAAGAGATCATTGAGGTGCTCGATCTCGAAGGAACTCTCCTCTGTAGTGTATGCTTTCCCCGAAGTGTCAATACCCAGCTATTGAGCTTCAGCGCCACGGGGAAGAAGCTTGTGTTCCAGCAGCGTCCGCTCGCCACCTCAGAGTCCGGAAAGTTCGAGTCAGAGTTCAAATGTCTCGTCGCCGACAACAGCAGGCTGAAAATTTCCATCCCTCATCCACTTTCACACAAGGTCATGCAACATCCTCGGTTTACGAAAGATGAAGATAAGATGGTATCCTTCCTTCCGGGAATGGAATTTTATGATGAAACTACCGGCGAGCGCTCTTCTCACGCTTATGGATGCTCTGTAGCAGTTTGGACTTTTGACAAGGACGCCCAAGGACACTGCCTCGACCATGCCTCGATGATTTATCTATTCAAGTTTCGTGACAAGCTGGATGATTTCGCCTTCTGTCTTACGCGTTCGCCGAAGGGGTCGAGGAATCAATATTGGGAAGACGGCCTCATCGCAGTCGACAAAGCTGGAACGGTATCACAACGTCTTCTCAGTCAGACTTGGACCCAGGAGGAGGAAGAACAACTGCATTCTTCTCATAACCAGCTATGTTCGACATTTGGATGGGTCATGGCAGAGAAGGTTATTTACCGTCGCAGCAGCAGCTGCCCGGAGTTATTGATATGTTTGGAAGACGTCCGGTACGATTCACCTTGCCTTGCTAACCACTATTGCTTACATGTGCGCAGTGACGAGGACTTCACCATGCAAAAGTGGGTGCTTGGATCACCAAAACCGATCTTGCTCTCTAGTGTTCGAAATATCTTCCATCAAGCCTTTCGCCACAACGAGAACTGTTTTTTCAGCCAGACGGGCACTTATCTCATCGATGTACCGGCCAACGAATTATATCAAGTCCACAGTTCAAACGACCCCATATACCTGAAGCCATTACAACTACCCTTCATCATAGACGGATGCGCCTTCTCTTCTGACGACCAGCGTGTAGCATTTATACATTTTGAGGGTACAGATATCATGGTATCCGTCTTTGATATCACAAATGGTCAAATTGCAGGTCGACGAGCCACGAGATCTCTCAATGGCGTCTTGGGCTTGGATACCCGGTCCGATCTGGACGTGTCGGAAATTCAGCATTCGAAGTCGAGTTCTCGCTTCAATAAGATTACTTTCAGCACCATCGATTCCGACTCTCTTGCCATATCTTTCTGTTATTTCAAATTCAAATTGGCGCTTGGGACGTTCCTAATAAAACAAGTGGGCGAAGATCTGGTAACTTCTAAGATCAATGGTAGGTTTCGTACACTGACAGTTGTAGTTTACTGACTCATTCTTCAGATCAGTTCATGTTTTCCTTGCGATTTTCGACGTGTGGAAAGTATCTATATAATGCTGATATGCTCTTCAGCGAAGTTCCTATTCTGTTCCCACTCTCAGATAATACCGTGACACTCACACGGGGTACGCCCAACCCCAAACACCCCACCGTTCTCAAGTTCGGGACCTTCTACGTCTGTTCGCCACACATCTTCAAATTACGGGAGGATGGGCAGACAGGCGCAGTGTACCTCGACCATAAGCCATTAGATCAGGACGACAATTTCTATCGCTCCAGAGAAATTTGCGTCAGGCCCGATGCACTTCCTGATAGGACATCAGAAACAACACTCATCTGGCCGCACGGGAACGTCGGTGATTATGATGAAGTAGAGCTTGTTATCGCAGCACAAGGACTCGTTGTGATCAAGACGGGGATTCGGAGTCACTACATGATGAGGGAAGAGTTTTGGTTTTCAAAGTCAACTTAAAGTATAGATATATCAGTTTTAACTGGCCAGTACTAATTCCATGAGTACGAGCATGGAGCATTTATTTCCTGTGCCCGTAATGCTTAAATGTATGGAGAAGTTATAAACTTATTAACATTACAGTTGTCTACCCAGTTTCAACTGTCACACTCATTGTGCGGCGTCGCTGTCCAACTTTCCGTCATTTTCCATAAGTACTGATCTCGATATATTTCTCATTCACCTCCTTCTCGCCACGCACTTGTCTGGTTCAACGCATCCCTCCCGTCCTTCAATTGTTCTTCAATCTAGTGAGCAAGGGTCCATACAACGACTGTGCTCGCCAGTATACGGTATCTCGCGACAGCTCAGCTACGCATCAGCTGCGAGGCCATTACAGGTGCCTCACGATGTAGCATGTGGTCGTTTTGAGTCCATGAGGTCGTCCGCCAGGGTCTGCCAGGGTCCAGATAAGTCAAGGTTCGGCTGTTGATGTCAACCACATCTGCATCACTCCAGTGATCTCCTTAAATACGAGCACTGTGTTCCCCATGGACTCCTACACCATCTGCTGCGTATTCACTCAGAGGTTTTCGACATGCTCCCCAAGGTCCTTTTGACTTTGGTCGTCGCTGCGGGCGTGCTCAGCGGCGAGGCCCGCCAGCTTCGCAAAGCGGATATCCACGCACGTCAGGTTGCTGCCGCCAAACGGTTTCAGAACAACATGCCTGTGAAACGCGCTGCCCCACACAACATCACGTTCTCTAATCCCAAGGCTTCCGGTATGTCTGCATTCCACGTTCTGCAGCTCGTCACCCGTCTTATAAGGTCTCGTCGAACAGAGTTTTACGTTGACGGTACCACTATTCCTGAGGTTGACTTCGACGTTGGACCTAGCTGGTCAGGCCTCCTGCCTATCAGCGCAAATGCTAACGAGACGCGTAAAGTAAGCCGCGGAGCCCCGTCAGCACACGTCCGTCCTTTGACACGCGTATCAGCTTTTCTTCTGGTTCTTCCCACCCGGCCCACAGGGCAGCCTGGACGATCTCATATTCTGGTATCAACAGTTGCTCCCCGGCATCCCTGTGCTTGTGCTGATTCCTGTATAGGACAAACGGTGGCCCAGGGTGTTCGTCTTTGGAAGGTCTTCTGCAAGAGAACGGGGTACGTGAAACGCGTTCCCACTCTGTTTCCATCGTTGACGCGCGCCAATAGCCCTTCTCCTGGAGCTGGGGTCAAGCTAAGCCTACCCAGAACGAGTACAGCTGGACCAACCTGTCAAGTGTCCTCTGGGTCGAGCAACCGGTTGGAACAGGCTTCTCGCAAGGTGTCCCGAACATCAAGGCACGTATCATCATTTGGAACGGCGTAGATATTGATACTGACCAATCATCGCATACAGGACGAGAACGATTTGGCTGCTCAGCTTGTTGGATTCCTGCAGCAATTCCTTGAGGTCTTCTCGGAGCTAAAGCAGAAAAACTTCTACGTTACTGGAGAGAGTGTACGTCTTGCATTGGCCATTACGAAGTTTTCCGTTGACCACTTCATCCACAGTACGCGGGAACATACGTACCTTGTAAGCCGACCGTGTTCTTTCATCGTGCACATTGCCTAAATTTGTATCCAGACATTGCCAACTATATCTACGAACACCCGAACTCGCTTAATCTCAAGCTTCAAGGAACCTGGACCGCCGATCGTGAGCACTTTTTCACATAGGTTGTGCTGCCAAATAGGTTCTTATCACTTTCTATTAACAGCATCACTCTCCTATGACGTCGTGCAAGAGCAGATCCCTGCAGTGGACTTTGTGCATCGCTACGAGAATGTCTTTGCCTTCAAGTAAACCTTGCCTCTTCTTCCAGCGGATTATAGAATGCTTAAGAGTACACAGTCAAACCTTCCTAGACCAACTTGATCATCTCAACAAGAAGTGCAACTACGCCAATTACACAAAGAAGTATCTCAAGTACCCGCCCAAGGGCAAGTTGCCCCTCCCTGGCAAGTCCACGTCGGCCGACGACGGCTGTGACCTGTGGGATCTCATTTTCGAAGAGGCGCTCCGCCTCAACCCGGCATTTAACATCTACCGTATATTTGACACCTACCCCATCTTGTGGGACGTGCTCGGGTTCCCGTACGTCTCAAGTAACCTTAGCTAGTAACTGTCACTGATCTATCATCCTATCACTATTCAGAGGCTCATTCGAGCAGGTCCAGATCGCACCTCTCTACTTCGACCGGGAGGACGTGAAGAAGGCTATTCACGCGCCGGTCAATGTCGCCTGGGAGGAGTGCTCTAGCGATGACGTGTTCCCACACGGAGATGCCAGCCTGCCTTCCGCGCTAAGCGTCCTGCCCAACGTCATCGAGAACAACAAGAGGACTGTCATCATCCACGGTCTCGCTGACTTCATCTTGATCGCTGAGGGGTGAGCCAATCCAACTCACACGTTCGGAATATTAGTTCGGAATATTATCTGATGACAACATGATTCACTTACAGGACAAGAATTGTTATTCAAAAGTAAGTGACTTCCTCGTTGGTTTTGCTAGGTTGACTTCATGCGCGTTATTATTAGCATGACATGTGAGTCCCCGTTCACCTCGAATTTGTCTAGATTGGTGGTCTGAACAAACTCTTAGGGGCCGGAAAGCAAGGCTTCCAAAAGCCGATCGCCGATAACTCCTTCATTGTGGATGGGGTTGGTGCCTACGGCGCAGCACACACTGAGCGTGGCCTGACTTACCTTGAAGTCGAGTTGAGTGGACACATGTGAGCTTCCTTCTGCGGGCAATCGACAGGCAACTACTGACTTTACGACTTCCCCAGGATTCCGCAGTTCGCCCCTTGGGTATGATATTCCGTCTATAGACTGACATACTTACTGATCCACCTTTTGTGAAGGCGGCGTTCCAGAGCATGCAGTACTTGATGGGATTCAGGGATACTCCTTAAAATTTTGGCCTTAGTCCACGTGAATATAGATCGTCTACGGACGCCAATGTCCTCTTTGGACAAAGAATATTCCCTTCGTAGTCATCATCCAAATCCTGAACCGGCATCAACTCCTCTGTACGGCCTGTGTACGGCTGTCTAGACAGTATGTATGATCATCGAAAACAATCTAAGTAAACGATTTTGATTCGTTTCGATGTAAGCTCCTCTTCTTATTTTTCACCACTACCTTTCAAGAGCAGCGCTCACCTCTCGCAACGCATTTTTTTCAGATGATTAGGTCGATCCAGGTCTGCACCCTTTAGCCCTATGAAATTGTCGGAGTCTGACCTTTCATTTCTTTATGTGTATATAGACATTCATAGGACTAATATTGTATACCACATCCACGTCGTCAGCTATCAAAGTACATCCGCATTCTTCAGGAACGCTGCTACTTTATCCTCGCAAATGTCAACGTCATCTTCGAGAATTATTCCAAGATTGTCGATATAGAATGCGAGTTTCTTGATGTTCGAGGCTGACAGATACGTTCATTGTGGGAGCAGTCTATGATCGGGTGGGCTCCAATCTCAAACGGATTCTGTGGGTCTGGTATGTTGGCGGTCGGTGAAAGTTCACGAGCAATATGCGCCCCATGGCCATGCTCCTGATATGAGAGGGTGGAAACTGCTCCAAAATATATGGTAAAGATACACACCCACTTTTTGAGTGTCACATAGTGGCCTGCCCCAGCCCCCCGATTATGGAAAACACGACTTGTGTTTTCAGCGAGAGTGAGGGTGTAAATAATATTTTCCTACATTGCGCGGACCTGAGCACATAGAATATCGACCTTTGTCGACAGCGCCTGAACGTCGGTGGCCAGTGTTTTGATTCTTACGATCATTGTGCTGCCGCTGAGTGGGGTCTGTATAAGAAGCATGTTTGAATATTTCTATTGCTCCGAATTATTATGTCTCAGGGTACAACGATCCCAGACTCAAAGAGGCGATGTTTGACTCACGTCAGTTCACGCAGTCACAGTGGCGCAGCACAATTTGAGCAAGTGTTACATTGCACGGTGAGCGCACCGACCCGCCCATCATTGAAATAGTACCGCGGCTGAGTAGATGGCACTATCAAGCACTTGTGACTAGAAATATGATTGACTTTTGAGGATCGCAGGTAGAGCTGCTATAACAACATTCAACGCAACTACGCCAACATTAGCTAAGTCAGAAAAGGTCCGCACTTGTCAAGAACTCTATGAATCAAAACTATCGTTGTAAAAGATGGTGAGGGAGATGATATTTGGACCCGTCAGTGCCGTTGGTTGTGAGCAGTAGAGATGTGGGATGTCTCCAATTGTTGCAGCATTCGGAGGGTCTTGAATGTTGCTGGCCCCGAGATTTCGAGCGATGTGAGCCCCACTGATGACCAGCTTTCTAGAGTGATGCAAGGGTAAGTGTAGCTCGAACAGTGAGGGAGTATTTACTCACCCATTTTTTCAAAGGAACAAAACCTCGCCCGTTACACCTCGATCGTACAAGTCCGAGCCATATTTTCGTTGAGTGTGGACATGTTGCGAACTTCATCGACCGCTCTGTCGACTGTCGCGATGAGCTGTTGAGCCATTAATGCGGCGTCGGGGGGAGACCTTGCGGTTGATAGGACATCATCAAGGCTGATTCATATACATGCGCTTCAGATATCTCAGTCTCGGTGGCTACAGCTGGCAACCCAATGCAACAAGTGGATTTGGACTTTGGAGAAGGGGTGTTAACTTTCGACTTGGGCCAAGCTTGAAAACTGTTCACATATTGATCGGAGATAATTGATAAGGTTCTGATCGGCACTTCTTCAACAAGCTCGCCTGGCAAGCTCTGAGTCCTCTTTACTGCTTGCCCTCAGCATACTAGGCAGCGCGGGATACACCCCGCTGTTACGTTTGAACAAGAGTCTTAGGCATGTGCCATACTTGTGGCTCTATGAGCTTGTTCGCTCCAGATATTATGATCTCTGAGTCAGCCTTCATCCGCTTGATGATTGATCTAACCCGTAATTCTGTCAGAAGGTTACACACTCCTGTAAAGTTGGGAATGACGTCGGCGTTGGTTTTCTCCTACTCTTACTAACTTTCCAAGCGCACCCGCAAGTCAAAATCGCTATGTATTCCTCCAAAATACGTCACGCGTGCAACCCAAGGAATTATTCCAAAAATGTGGTAACTTGTGACGCGTTGAGATGGTCAACCAAAGTGCAGAAAAGATTGCTTTGATGGTGCATGGCTGGCCCAGTCTTTGGAGCACTTGGTCAAATCAAATCGAGGAATTCAAGGTCGGTATTTTGAAATATCCTTGCAGTCCTTGCAGTCGGACGCGGATCTGACTTGAAACCTAGGCCCACGAGTACTGCCTAGTGCTCCCCGACTTGAGAAGCTTTAGAAGATCTACACACACCGGAGACCCCAGATCTTCCAGGACCATGGGTGACATGGTAGGGAGACTTTGCCTGTATTCTTGAACACGCCAAAGTCGGCAGTACAATTTACATGGGGTAAAACATATCTGTGTCCGACAATTACATTATTTTGACGCGCTGACATAACTGCGGGTCCCAGATACGCTGCCGCGAAGCTGCGCGCATGCGGCCTGATATTTTCACCGCTGTGGTCGGCGCCGTGGTCCCTGTATGCGTCGCATCCCCTTTGTTATAGATTGTGTAACTGACTTAGTTCACGCCATCTTTCAGTATATCCAAGCTGCAGGGCCTCTGATTCTGACATATCAGCTCTTTTTCGATTGCCAGTTAGACGCCACCACAACTGAATTCGAACGAGATATTAGAAGGACTGTGGGCCCCACTTTAGGGCCGTCTTGCAGAGTGCGGACTCATTTTAGACTCCCAGAGTCATGTTGAGGAGGTATGTGCATGGCGTTAGGATGAGGCCGACTGTTTCCATCCAGATTTCCAGATTCCACCGGTTGTATTTTTTTCGCCTGAAGAAGACTATTTTATTGAGCAGTACGGTTTCCAAGGCTTCAGATATAGTAGTACGCGAGCACCTATTTCTTCCGATTATTGACACTACTAACCTTTTTAGCACTGCAGTTCTACGTGAGAGAAGTAAGGATGATGAATACCTTTGTTTGATACATATTATAGTTGCTGAGTGCTCATCAAAAACAACAGAACCGGCATGCTTCCTGGAAATTCGCCCACAACCAGGGTAACTTCAGCATTACAGTGCCGGCTCTCGCCGTCTTCTTTCTCAATGTATGTAGGTGGCGCTTTCATTGCTGGGGAAAGCCACCTTACCTCTTCTCAAGATCCCGTTGCTGATTGGAAAATTGCCGCCCACCTCCTGAAGACGGCCGACTTTATACCTGACTTGGCTACCGGGGTTTTCGGTCTCCTCGACTTCCTGTGTGGCGCCGGGAACTGGAGAGTTGATAGTTCTTGGACGGGGCCCATTGGGTCCACCTAGAGAACCCCGTCGAAGTCAATTTGTTTGTCAGAGACTGGCTGGGTAATCTTGATGAAAAGCCCAGTCCAAAGGAAACCATGACAGAGGATGTCCGGATGCTTGATGAACTTTTTAAATCCAACTTCTAGAACTGGAAGACTGTCGATGGGGTGGGGTAGAATAGGTCAAGATAGTCCTCAAATGAAAAGAACATTCATTTAGCAGTTGGGTGTATGGTGCGTTTGGAGCGCGTCTGAACTACAGAGCGCGTCTGCACAGGGGCCTGTGTTTCATTGTCCTCATCGTTCCAAGACGACCTTTCAGATTTTACCCCTGGCACTTTCGTTTTCTACCCCTCGCCTTCTCAGAAGAAACAGCTCTCTTCGTGTTGGTTCCTACTTCAGCTTCTTGTTTCTTCGACCCCTTCGGCTTGGGCACCCAGGTCTTCTTTTTCTCAATCAGATCCCGTTGAAATTTCGTATCGTACCCGACACATTTCATCGTCCACATTGCCATAGTCTAGATGACACCCGCTTATCAATATCATGAAAGGCTCAAATACTATATTTGCTCACCTCTTCGCCCGCCAACAACGCACGGCTGATCCTTTCTGGCGTTACGTTTCGAAAGTCTTGGTCGGAATTAAGAGCCTTTGAAAGCTGGCGCTTGGTGGGGACTCGTTTTAAGGTATCACGTAACGAAATACGCGCCCTAGTGGGCCGGCCCCAGCCTTTTTCATAAATATCTCTCGCCCAGGTATTCCTGACCTACCAAAGGTCATCAGAATCATATGAAATTATTCAGATGGCACAGAAGGCACTTTTTCATCTTGCACAGCCCATTCATCTTTGGTCAGTGAATCAGTTGGTGCAAGTTTGTATTGTCCCTGGTACTGCCATATCCCACCGTCATCTGTCGACAGGCGGGTGATGACACGCTGCTCCTCTGCCTTAAACGAGGGATGCGCACGGGCTATATTCTCGCCCTGTGCAATGGTGTACCACAATCCTGGAGCACCAGGAACTTGTGGAACGTCGGGATTATACCCAAAAGTCGGGAACATGAAGTTATTCAGACCGTGGACGGCGACCCTTTTAGAACTTATAGTGACGAAATTACTGCGTGAGCTGCCGCCGTATTGAGAGTTGATGAGTTCACGCAAGTAAGTGGTGTCAATGCTGGTCTTGTCAAGTGGAATCGGGTAGACATCAAGGCCAATTGGCTCCAACCGGGCACGGACCGAGTCGGCGTCAAATTTACGGACTTCGACTTTCTTCACCTTGGGCTGGAGGTTGTAGCGTCAAAGCAGTTCAAATAGCGGAAGACGGGATAGACACCGACGTTCTTAAGGTGTCCCAGCATCTTCTCACTCTTCGCGACACTACCCCTTCTGTCCTGGACGAGCCCGAGCTTCGTGTACCGTTTCATCATAGCAGGCGAGAGGGTGGGTACTTCAACTGCGTCCAGGACGCATCGTCGGCGTTCGGCTGCAGAGGGAGCAGCCACATCGCTTTCAATTGCACGTGGATCTATCGTAGGTTGTGGCTCCAGGTCAGGCATGAACGAGCCGGCTCTGGCTTCGACGTCAAATTGGTCTGGGAATACGCTGACTTCGATAGCTTCCGATTTGACGCGTAGAGGCGCTGGGGTATCCTCCAGGAAGTCGTTCGGAGCCTATGTACGTGTGAGTCTGAATCTTTGGGAACGACTATGGAACATACACCTACATCCGAGTCCTCCATTACAGAGTCTTCGTGATAGACAGACACAGCCTGAGCGGGTTTCAGTATATTCAATGTCGTGAATATTGTGGACATACTTCCAATGGGGCGTCGGGATTATACTGGGCTGAGAACAGCTGGGCATCTTGCATGGGCGCGGCCTGGTCAATGCCCTCTTTCACGGCGTCAATTCTGGTTCGCATCATGGAGCTTGTCGTCTGAACCAAAGGCTGCTGTTAGAATTTTGCAGTACTCCGCAAAGGGGGATGGGCATACAATATAGGGTATAAGATACCCAGCATGGCCTGGTGTTTCCGTAGTTCGCGTCAATTCTGTTTCAGCTTTGAGCTGGCGGAGGTGAGGAACTACTTGGGCACAGTGGTTTGTGCACGTACTGTATGTTTAGCTTCGTCCCTGGGGTATGGTTGTTTCGTCGCTGCGCAAGTGAAAGGCACAGCCTAGAAGACAAATGTGTTAGCGTAACCATCTCAATATACTGATTAGCATGTTCACCATCTCATCCTTTCCATCCCAGGAAAGCACAGGCTTGACCTCAATAAATAAGGACTGTGAAAAATCTTTAACGTCTTCGACCTGAAGCGTGCTGGGTTGATCAAGGTAGACGAGCCCGTCGGCTTCGTCGAGAAAGGGCTGGGGATGTTTGGGTCCGATTAGCTGGTGCGGCATGAGACGGAGAGACTCTTACTGACAAGGGCTGTATCATTGTCACTGTTAAAACAGTCGTCTTCGACTATAGACTTATATATGATTGGACATGCGCGAATGAGGTGTTGGGCTTACCTTCCATACAGTCGTCCATGTTCAATTCCTGGTTTTCAGCTGTTTTGGGATGACAGAATAGACAGTCCAGGTTTTCAAAAGCTCAACGAGGAAAGAGGTGAGATTACTACCTTCTTCCAGAGATCTGTTAGTACTTGAGTAGAGTATCTCCTCAGCCACAGAATTCGCGTTGGAAAGAACTAGGTTAAAGTTGTGCCCAGGGTCGCGCGTCAGAGAAGTTCCGACTCAGACTAAAGATTGTCCTTCTTGATAAGATAGCAGCACAGATAAATTGTGAATGTTTTCTCAGCGCTGAGTACTGGATCTGGATTGACTTCAGAAATAGAGTCTGGGGAGCAATCTTGATGTTGTCGAGAAATGGAAGAATCAACTCAAAACGAAAAAGAATGATCAAGGTCAGATTTCTTGCCACGATTTTGCCAATTTTCTGGAATAGGAAAAGGTTTGGTTGCACAAGAATATAGATCCGTGAAGTTTCGCGACGGTCAACACGTTTATTCGTGAAGTCAACTGAGCGAACTGTAACTTTAAGACTTGAAGTGAACTTTAGTTGTGACGGGTCCGTGCGGGTCACGGTGTGACATCATCACGCATGTACGATTATCGACACCACAAGTTTGCGACGAAACGACTTGAAATCCCTCTTTCTTTGCAACCTCCATGCTGCTGAAATCAGCCCTGAGCACCCCAGCCCGAATTGTCGTGTTCCAGGAGCGTTTACAGCGTCATTTCAGCGAAATTCACAAGCCAAAGCGATTCACTTTGATTCAGAACGGACTTGTTGCGAAGAGTGATGTATAACTGGCTAGGCCGACTTTAGAGGAATCGGTAGGCCCGCGGAAGGGGGCGAGGAGGGGAACATGGCGCTAACAAACAAAGACAAACATCAAACAAGCACCGCCACAATTTCAAAGAGGTTTCAAGACAGCTCTCAAGTTCTGCTCATCGTCTCTGGCAACTATCTCATACCCCCGCTCGTCGTCCCCCACAACGAGCTCGACATAATATAGTTCAGCCTCAACAGGTTTAGGCAAGGTCAGTAGTTAACTTATTTGTTGTTGTCATTCCCCCTCAAGCTCCCACACTGCAGCTACTTTATAAGATCACAAGCACTCGCCGTCGTCGACAAGGTCGGTGGCTGACCGTCAAATGTATCACGGTGGCCCACCTCCGTCACAAAACAGCAATTACAACTTTCCCAACAACCTCTACTCAATTCAACCCATTCGCATACCTCCCAGCATACCTCCCAGCTCCATGGCCGGACCCCTTCGTCGATCTAGTCGCAACAGTAAAGGGTCAGACAGTGGTGGTGGAGGTCCATCCGGGTCGGAATATCATGGAAGCGACAGGTCTATGGAGCCACTCAACGGGGACGGCCCGGACGATGAGGAGGCACCCGTCGAGTATAGATTATCGTCCCGAGGAAGAAAGGTCGCCAAGAAAACGTACGTCGAAAGCGAGGAAGATGGCATGCCAGATCTCTTCCAAGATGACATCCAGCCTCCGTCCAAACGTTCTTCTCGACACTCCCACGATGCTGACGAAGACGACGAAGAGGTTGGCCCACGGCGATACCAGACGCGCAACAGGTCCAGAAGAACGAGTTTTATTGCCACAGATGACGACGAAGACATCAAGCCAAGCCATAACACCCGTTTCTCCAGTCGCAACCGCACAAAGAAACCCACACGTTCCCAGTCAACCACCACCAGCAACACAGCCAGGCCAGCCAAATCCGGACCTTCTCAGCGGGCCCAACGTCTAGCCCGCCGTACTGCCCGCACGTCGCAAGAGGAGGACTACGTCGACCAGACCTCTTCGGGTGCCTCAGCAGACGCGGATGGCTCGATTGACGATGCGCCCCACACATCATCAGATCTTGAGCCGGAGCCAGAACCAGAGCCAGAGCCTGAGGAGGAGGGAGACGGCAAGCCTTATGCCCTGCGCCAGCGCCAGCGCATCAACTACGCGATTCCACCTCCACTCGAGGAGATGAAGAAGCCCCCACCGAAGCCGGCTATGGGCAGGGCTGGAGGCAGAAGTAATGGCGGAGGGTTCCACGGTGGGGTGCATGGGCGAGCAAAGAAGAATTTGGGCTGGAGTGCGAGCGGTGCTGAGCTGGGGCGGTGGATGGGCATGGGCGGCGATGATTCCGACTCGGACCACGCGACGACAAGAACGCCCAGAAAACCGTTTGGTGGCGCTGCGTTCGGGGCGATGGCCGGTGCAGGCGGAGGAGGCGGCATGCTTGGGGGCGACTTGGCTGCTGGTGGGACCCCCTCAAATCTTGGAAAATTTGGCGGCGAAGCTGGTATGATCCTTGTTGCTGATTCATTGATGAAACTAACGCTCAATCTAGCGCTTGCGGACGCCGATCCTCTTGGCGTGAATATCAACGTCACCTTCGATGAAGTCGGTGGCCTCGATGATCGTGTGTTGCAATCATCATTTCTCTCACCCTCAATGCTCACCGATCTTCATAGACATACATGCACTGAAAGAAATGACCCTTCTCCCTCTCCTTTACCCTGAAGTCTTCCAGAAGTTCAATGTCACCCCTCCACGAGGTGTTCTATTCCACGGCCCCCCAGGTACAGGTAAAACCCTCCTTGCAAGAGCATTAGCCGCCAGTTGTCGCTCGGATGGTCGATCAATCTGTAGGTCGTCCTTCTACCTTGTGCAAACTAACACTCACATACCCCAGCCTTCTTCATGCGCAAGGGTGCTGACTGCCTCTCGAAATGGGTCGGTGAGGCCGAGCGCCAGCTTCGTCTCCTATTCGAAGAAGCCCGCGCCTCGCAACCCTCCATCATCTTCTTCGACGAGATCGACGGCCTTGCGCCCGTGCGCTCAGCGAAACAGGACCAGATTCACGCGTCCATCGTCAGCACCCTCCTCGCGCTGATGGACGGCATGGACGGGCGTGGACAAGTCGTCGTCATCGGCGCAACCAATAGGCCCGATGCAGTGGACCCCGCGCTTAGACGCCCGGGGCGGTTCGATAGGGAGTTTTACTTTGGGCTGCCGGGGCTGGAGGCGCGTGAGAAGATCCTTGGGATTATGACGAAGGGGTGGGCGGGGTGGGGCGAGGATGTGAGTGCGAAGGAAGGGGCGCAGGGTGTGGAGGCCAAGGGCAAGTGGGTGCCCAGTGAGACTTTGAAGGGCCTAGCGAAGTTGACTAAGGGATATGGAGGGGCAGATTTAAGGGTGCGTTTGTTTTATGTGAGACATGTGTTTGTTGTTGACGAGGTTTGGTGGACAGGCTCTTTGTACAGAGGCTGCGCTCAATGCTGTGCAGAGACGGTATCCTCAAATTTACAAGACGAATGAGAGATTGTTGTTGAAGCCAGAGACGATTGGTGTTGGATTGAGGGACTTTATGATTTCAATTAAAAGTTCGTGTTACCTTTTTCTGTGACGACCTTCAAAAGCTGACTGTTATTCAGAGCTCGTGCCTTCCTCTGCGAGATCTACGTCCTCAGCTGCAACACCGCTCCCACCTCAGTTTGGTCCTCTCCTCAACGATGCTCTCGAACGTGTCAAGACAACAATTAGTAAAGTTTTGCCGTTGGAGAAAAAGCTTACTGCTTTGGAAGAGGCGATGTTCGAAGATGATGATGGAGAGGAAGGTGCACTTGAGAGGGAAATGTTCATGCAATGTACGTTTTAGGTCAACGCTGGCTATCATCTTTACTAAAAGTTTCCTAGCTATGCAAACACTTCGTGTATATCGACCACGGGTTGTCATCCATGGGCCTATAGGCATGGGCCAAGGATATGTTGGAGCTGCTGCCCTTCATCATCTCGAAGGATATCACATCCAGACGTTGGAGCTAGGCACATTGATGAGTGACTCAGCCCGCGTGAGTTGCATTGGAACAATCTTCTGTTTCGGTATTTGTTCTAATTCCAAACTTTAGACTGTAGAAGCTGCCATCGTCCAGCTGTTTGTCGAAGCCAAGCGTCATCAACCGTCGGTGATCTACATTCCGTCACTCATGGGGTGGTGTGCTGCTGTCTCCGAATCATCGCGATCGACAGTGCGCGCCATGCTGGATACGCTTGCACCCACAGATCCGATCCTTCTACTGGTCGTTGTAGATGGACCCTATGCTGACCTTCCGCTGGATGTCAAAGGGTGGTTCGGCCCAACAAAGGACAACCGTGTTGAGCTCACGCCACCATCGCTCTCTTGTCGTGCCGAATTCTTTGAACCTCTCATCAAAGATGTCCAGAGGCCACCGAACCAGTTTGCTGACGGCGTCAAGAGAAAATTGAGGGTCCTTGAGGAGTTGCCCGTCGCTCCGCCTTTGCAACCTCGCCAGCCTACCGCAGCAGAGTTGGCTTTGCAAGTAGAGAACGACCAGCGGATTGTTACCTTACTCAAGTACCGCCTTGGGCCAATACTGACGGAGCTGAAGCGCAAGTTCAAGAGGTTCACGAAACGAGTAACGGTATGTCACATGATGAGTATGGTTACCTTGTATTAGTCCTCATCGATATACAACAGGAGGAGTACAATTTTGATACGGTCTTCATGCCCGTCGATCGACCTATTCTTCCTGTCGCTCCTTCCACACCACCACGAGACATTCAACTTCCAACGATGAATGGAATTATTGACCTGACCAGTAATGACACTCAGGCTACTCTTCCCGACGAGGCTCCCGTTGTCAATGGCCTTGCAAATGGGATTCTTCATGAGGAACAGCAGCAGGAGCAGCAACAACAAGTTGACATTGTGGAGCTTCCCCCACTGTATGATGTCGATCTCGAAAAGATGCACTCGGAGCTTTTTAAAGGTCGATACCTCACTCCACAAGAGTTCCTTGATGACGTCGGGAAAATGGTACATAACGCTCACGTTCGATCACACGAGGACATGGATCGCCTGTACAAGGCACAAGCAATGTTCACTGCAGCGCAAGTGAGCATACAGGAGTTCGATCCCCAATTCCGCCTGGAATGCGAGAGGATGGCGGCGAGGGAACGAAAACGCCAGGAGGAGGATCAGAAGTCGAAAGTGGGTGTCGAGGACAAGGACAAAGGCAAGGTGCCAGAGGACAACGGCGCGGCGAACGGTGCTCGACGCAGTGGGCGCAACAACGGTCAACAGCCAGAGTTGGGTATCACGGACCCGGTGCAACTAGAACGTCGTTTGAAGCGGCAGCGCTCGAACGAGGCAACCAGTGATTCACATGCATCCGAAGAGGAGAACGGAGAAAGCCGCGATGCGAAGCGATCGAAGATGGTTGTCGACGAGGAGCAAGATCCTATGAACATTATCAGCCCGGCCCCTGTTTTGCACAATCGGGTACACTTTGCACCTGAACTCGATCAGGTAGCTCAGGCTGACGGCGCGCCTGACCAGTCCACCGATATGGTCGTGGACGATGTGCCTTTAGCGCAGATACGACAGCCAGGGGGATTCGACCCATTCCTTCTCAACCCTATGTCTTCACCTGATGTTGAAAAGACTTTTGCTGGAGAAGGACCTGAGGCTCCTTCCTTCCTCGAACAAAAAAATACATCTCCACCCGCACCGATGCTACCCACCGACCCGTCGAATCCTTTCTTGACCTCTGAACCGTCTGTGACTCCTTTCTTAGCCTCCTCGATGCCTCCTCGTGCCCCTTCAGCACAACGCTCACGTACCAGAACCTCATCGCCTGAAGCCATCAACAATGCGGGACCTTCAGCCCCTTCACCAATGCCTATGATCATCGAGCGTACACCCACACCGCTACCCGATTTCCACATTGACAGTGTGCTCGTCGCAGAGTTACAATGCTACCTGGGCGATGAGACGGGTGCACTTACGATAGAGGAGCTCGAACAGCTACGTGCTACATGCTTGGGATGTGTGTGGCGCCATCGGACGGAGTGGGATCGCGACGCGCTTGTGAAGGAGCTCCTAGATGTCGTGAAGGACTTCGTTACAGAGGTCAGCTTTCCCCTATAGATATCCAAGATATCTCGTTCGACTTTATCTGCGCTCAAAATGTTGTAATCATATACATAATCCTTGCTCATCAACGCAGCCACTTTTTAATTTTGGCATTGCGCTACACACCTCTCATTTACGTGTAACACCACATACAAATATCATTATATGTTCCTCTACTCTATTGTTCATGTTATGTCATCGATTATCAATTCAAGAACTCTAGAAAAGATGGGAATTCGTCTTCGTCAGAATCAGCTAACCCGTGGCTTGCATCCAAGTCATCGAAGGTGAGGACTCTCCACTCCGGCGCGGAATGGTTTTTGACCTTCGTGAAGTGTTGGATCTGGGATAGAATGGAGCAAGTCAGTGATCCAGAACACTAGAACCAGTATAATAATTTGGCTCACACTTTCTCTCCAGGACATAGCCTTGGGTTGATGATCCCAGCACAAGGAACATGCAAATTTAACGTCCCAATTGTCTACCTCGGAGGGAAGTGTTGTGGAAATATCCAGGTCCAGAAGTTTCAATATAGCCATTGCCGCTGTGCAACCCCGTTCGTCGATTTCGAGAAGCCCAGGGTGGCAAGATTGTTGGTGAACAAGAGTTGCTTGCCAACCGATGACACAGCCATCGTGACTTCCTGTGGAATCGTACGCATCCTCCCGCTTACTGGGGCAGCGGAAGACGAAGGAGGCAGCATCGAGAAGGTGTGGCCCCGGGCTGATAGAGAGACTCAGAGGAAGCGGAGCCGATGGTAAAAAGGTGCGCAAGTCATCAAGGGTCACGGGTGGCCATCGCTCAACGAACGACACCATTGCCTCAGACACATCGCGTTCTGTGAGCTGGGTCTGGAAGTCGTCATTCAACATAGTGTTAAACGGGTGGTATAAGAGTATCGTAGGCGTTCGCGGAAGGATTGCGCGTGTGGCTGGGTCAAGAGAGTCGACGTGCTCTCTGATCACTGACCTGACAGCAGCCCTGCGCCGATTGGACGCATCTATTACCGCCTGGTGTGCCTCTTTCTTGATTACTCTCTTGAGCAGGTTCTGAAGCTGCGGTTGTACTTTGTGCCACACTTCAAAAATGGGACAAATCCAAGTGAGATGAGAGCATTGTGGTTGAAACAATTATTAGTACCTTGACGCAAATATCGATCATGTCTCCGAGCACGCATATCATCGATGAAAGGTAAACTCGATCTATCACGTATAAGGGCTTCGATAGTGCCCTCGGGCTGGCCGAGCCGTTGCTGCAAGCTGTAAAGAACGATCAGAGCTACTCATGAATAAAAAAGAGTAGATATTCTTCCTTACAATCTGACTGTTCTCTTATATATATCGATCTCCCACTCCCCATAGATGGACATACCCCATTGGCAGGCTTCTTGATAAGTCTTTGTAACATCATCAGCCCCGCAATTAGCACGTTAAAAATATACTCACTTCGTCCAGAGAAGTTATCACCTTCGTCGTAGCGGAGTCTGGGTCTACGATTTCAACGCCTTTCCCAAAAAACTGCGCGCGAACTTCATCTGAATCGGGGGCATAAAGGGTGAGGTTGAAAATCGTATTTTTGAAGATCATCCTGTCTGCAATCCTTTGTACCTCGTCATGCCTTTGTTTCCAGGCTGGCACTGATGCAATATTGAGTACCGGGGCGACAACCCCTGCGTCATTAACAGGCTGATATGGCCATTCATCCTTATATTTTGGCGCAGGGCTACCTGTCATCTCCTCAAATAGTCGCAGAGGGCTAAATTTCCGGCGTCAACTGTATAGTAGAAGCACTTTCATGGGGAAGTACATACCGGCCCCGGCTGCACACGGGATAGCAGAGGCGGCGACGCCATTGAAACTCGGGATGTGCAGGGGCATTTCCGCAGTCCTACAAACCATTGAAGAATTCTGTCTACAGTTGCTTCGCATGGATGCCTTCATGCTCACCTCGCACTCCAAAGTTCCAAACAAAAGCTCTGCCCACTTCGGATGGGGCATATCTGTGGGACATGTAGGTATATCGGGGTTTTTCGAGAAGGCAGCTACCCATATCCACTTGAACTTGATGGATAGCAAAAGCTCTCGGAATTGTTTGTTGGTACGTGAGAGTTGATACAAATCTAGCGGGTGAATGTGTGAAAGAACCTGTTCGATCTGTGGGTCTATTCTGAGCGTCGGGAATATAAGCCATTTCTTACCTCGAGCAAGATTTCAGACGGTACTTCAAGGAGAAAGCGAAGGTCTTTGAAATATCTTTGTTTTGGAGACCGCTGTTTTAGCCTCCTCGTCGTTATTACTGTCCGAGGATTTACTGCATACATAAATAGACAATAAAGTTTATCAAGTGTCCAATTTCCTTATTGCACCAGGCTTACTGAGTAGCTTTTTCCGTTCAAGTTCGAATGGCGTTCGTACAATGCTGGCCGAAATGTTGGCCCAATCCTCTTCCCCGATACACTCGAATGGCAGATCGTATGCCATGAGAAATTATACAGAAAGCTATGGGATCTCAAGATTGTGATGGTATCCTGCATTGCCGTTCAAATATACCAGAGGAAAGTCATTGGGGACAAACTGACCTCAACTTGCTATAACGTCTAACGGCGATCTGACTGGAATGTGCATTGGTATTTGCAATCAACAAGTCCTTTTAAGTAGCACTGCCGATGGCGGTGTTGGTAGAAGTCGACGGCTGTCGGCTCACGACATTCTGGATTGATCGACAGGCAGAAGTGTCGATGCTGTGTTGCCAGTCGTACCATACGTGGTATATGCCCAGCCAGTGCCAGCCCTTATCAAGTCCTAAAAGCTGGTGAAAAGGCCCGAAATCTACATCCTGAGGTCATATGCATGAAACAGTGGAGGCCCTTTGACTGGAAAAGCTCAGGAACCACAGCTTATATAATATGATCTGAGCTGTTCCCAAAACGGGAGTCATTTTTTGATCGAGCGACGAACACTGTCGCACATTCATGTTTTGACCAGAAAATACATTTAGAGACTGACCAGCTAATTGTCTCAGACTGGATTCGGAATTAGCTTGCTCAGAATGTAGATAAGGGCTCTTTATCGATGCCAATGTCCATGGGACCTCCCAACTCCGAATCCCCAAACAAAATACGGTCTCTTGCTCCCAAACGCACCTCTCCGCAAACACACCTCTACGAACGTCGCGCAACATTGATCACTGACGAATGTGCTGAACAGTCCAAGGCGTATGTGATATGCTATTCGTGGCGCTGCCACAAGTTCGGCCTCACATCCGTATGTAAGCATCAATTTCTAACTGATCACAACAAATGTGCCAAGCCAAGGGCAGAAACAAACCAATTCCTGGAATTGCGAGGTGTGCTTGATCACTGCAGAGATGCCACCTCTGAGTCTCAAGCAGCGGTTGGCTGCGCTCTCGATTTCGCCTTCTTCTCCCTCGTCTCCGCACGGCGAAGAGCCACGGTCACCATTCGCAGCGCTGAAACGGAAGACTCAGGCATTTAATCCCCCATGGGTCAAACGATCGCAACAGGAGAGCGCCCCGACTCTAGGGGAGTCTGCGGCAGTTCAGGAAGTGATGCCAAGGATGATATTCCAGGCCGGAGTGGACTTCGAGTGAGCCTTTTGTAGCGCCGATGCGTCATTGAGCCTAATTATGCTTCAGGACGCGTCCAATGTATGTCTCGACTTGCACAGTGAATTGCTGGGCTGATACGTCGGCAAGAAAGGGTGGTTGTTAATGCGTCTGCTCTTCCGGATCCGCGAGACGTGTCCTACGACCTTCTGCTATCGTGCGTGCTAATCCACATAATACATTGTACAGATGCTCACATGAACATAATGCCAGTCGGATTCTGTCGTATCTCGACCTTTACGGTATGAATCAACAGTACCCGAAACGAATGCTCGCTTAGGCTCCCGTAGTTGAGTCGGATTATACAGTGGTGTTCTTTGCGGCAGGAGGGCGGCACGCGCCGGCCTGGAACTGGGTATGGAAGGCATACCGCAGCCTGAGTCGTAAATACCGCAAGAACCTCAAGCAACTGGTGTGTCTTACATCTTCTGATCTGCACTCTTGTTGATCTTATCTTGCAGTATATTGTACATTCATCCTTCTTTTCCAAAAGTGTGTAAATTGCTTCCATAGCTTCACAGCTGTGCCATAACATAGTTTGCAGTGCTTTTCTCGTTGGCGGGTGCTATAATCAGGTTCGTGGCGATTATTTCTCAAACATCCAGTACCTCTGACTTTGTGCCCAGTCCTAAGTTTTTCCGCAAACTAGTGTATATCGACACGCTTTCCGAGCTGGCAGTATTGGCCCCAATAACGCAGATCGACATCCCCCCCGCTGTCTACCAGTACGTGCATCCTCAATCTCACTCCCTTGTTATTGAACGCGCTGCAGGGAGAATCTAAAGTTTGAGAGGAACATAACACTGCCAACACCAACGAGGTCCAGCATCTTTGGTGTCCCATTGGAGGAGCTTATGGGTTACGATGGTGAAAAGGGCGGGCTTCCGCGGGTTGTCAAGGATTCGATTCAATATCTAAGAGAGAATGGTATGTGCTCCGAGCGCGTCAATTGCAGAACCTCATGGCCATATAGGTTTATTGGAAGAGGGTCTATTCAGGAGGTCTCCAGCTTCTGTCATGCTTCGAGCCGCTCAGGATGCGTATGATCGAGGTAAGCAACTTCTGTTGCACCTCAGTTCTCTTGGCTTATCCATATACCAGGCAATGTGGTATCATTAAGAACGTTCGATGATCCTCACTTGGCAGCTGTACTACTAAAAAAGTACCTCCGCGACCTGCCGGAGCCCATCTTCCCCGAATCCCTATACCCACTCATCCGACGGTGCCCCCTCCCCACCTTCGATCCTTCCGACGTCGCGAGCGTGACGTACATCCGCGAAACCCTCCTTCCTGCTATCCCTCCTTGCGCGTACATACTCCTAAGCCAGATCCTCCGTAGGTCCTACCCCTTGCTCTCATGATCCCATCTCTTGATAAAGTACTGACTTACTTTGAAGATCTGATGCACGAGGTGTCTCTGCGTGCCTCCTCAAATAGGATGGACGCACATAACCTCGCCGTCGTCCTTTGCCCCAACCTCGTGAAGGGCTCCAGCCCAATGCGCGACGTCATGATGTGCGCCGTTCCCGGCACACCCGGTGTCCTCGCCTCCAATGCCCCGTCTCCCCATTCCTCCACTTCGTCATCCCCAAATCCCTCCTCTCAAGGCGCGACGCTGGGACTCGTGGTCCAAATTTGCATCCTGCGCTACTTCGAGGTGTTCGACGAAGTGTGGGACCGCAGCGATGCTGTGCCCCCCTCACGGTCATACCAGGGCTCGGACCGCAGCGAGGCGTCGGCGAGCCCACAGCCTGCATATGATGACGAGAGCATCGACGATGGGATGCTTGTCATGCCCATTGGTCCGGGGGGCGGACGGGTGGGGCCTCCAAGCGCTTGGGCAGCGGCAGGCGGGCCTGGAAACGGGAACGGTGCCGCCGGAGGCCCTGCTACGTACAGGCCACAGCACCGCAACAATTTTCCCGGTGGCTCTTCGCGGTCGGTGCATGCCGGGATTGGGGAGAGCAGGAGCAGGAGCGGCTCGATCGGTGGAGGTGGGGCGTATCCGACCGTGAGCAAGTCCAAGTCGATGGTGAGCATTGAGAATGGGTCGGGGACTGTTGGGGGGAGGAGGGGCTCGATTTCGGTGGGGCGGGGGACGATGAGGAAGTCCAGTGGGGCGGCCGTAGAGGCGATCGGGGTTACGGCTGAGGGTTTTTTCAGTCCCCCCAGTTCTGCTCCGCCCGTTCCTCCTCGTTTAAGCGGGAATAAGCCCAAGGCGAATGGGGACACTTGAAGTGCCGTATGTATGGGTTTGGTATTTTTATTTCGAGACGCCTGGCGCATCGTTATTTATTGTGCTATCTACCTGTTGTTGCTTTATGTATCTGTCTATCACTGCACATTCTAATCTTATCGACAAACTGAATGCATCTGGTGACTCTGGTCACCTTGGGTAGACTCCCCATTTGGTAGTTTAAAAATGACTCAACAATGTGTGGGAGTGGAATGTTGTTGTGTGAGAGAGTCGAGTCAGAACGACAAAAAGAGATTACCGCCGCAGGAAATCTGATCTTGGACGAAAAGAGTAAGCAAATAACCTCCCTCAGCCACACCTAGATGTATAGCTCAAGGCAACTCTCCAGGGCATTTGTGGACCAAATCCAACTCAAGCTAACCAGTGGCTTGCGTTCAAGTTTGCTCAGCCACAATCGTGGGAAGTCTGTGCATTTGTGTTTGTCGTGCACCGTACACCGCGCTTGCCTTTCACTTCCCAAACTATAGCTTCTTCTGCCTGTCCTAGTGGCTCAAGTTATGGCAGAACTAGACGAATCTGCAGGCGACCAAACTCAACCGACTGAAGAAATCCTCAACGCTCTCAACGCTGTCAAAAATGAGTCTCAACAAGAAGAGTTGCCAACCCCGACCGAATACGAAGCACTCACTGCAGAATTAAAGCAACGGCCACACAATCCAGGTGGCTGGCGAAGACTTGTCGACATGGCTGAAAACTCTGGTGATATCGACAAAGTGCGCGCGTCGTTCGATGCACTGTTGCAGCAGTACCCGAACACTGTGTGTGACCCCTAGGTTTCCTTCTCTTCACGTGTCTGATGAGTGAGCTTGTAGTCGTCTGCTCAAATACGGTATATTGGCCACTTCTTGGAGGATCCGGGAACGTTTGGTGAAGCGGAAGAACTGTTCAAAAAGTTCCTCATAAAATCGCCGCAGGTTGACCTGTGGAAGTTTTACCTTACATACGTCAGGTGTGTTTTACCCTTTCTCATTGCTTGTATCTTTAACTTACGCGCCTAGACGTGTCAATACTGGCCCTGCAACACGGGATGCAGTTCGCAAGTCGTACGAATTCGCACTTGGCCATGTCGGGCAAGACAAGGACAGTGGTGAAATATGGAGAGACTATATTCAATTCTTGCGCTCTGGAGAGACAACCACAACATGGGAAGAACAACAGAAGATGGACGCGCTCCGCAAAGTCTACCATCGCGCGGTCCAGATTCCTCTCGAAGGCGTCGAAGCGTTGTGGCAAGAGCTTGAGTCGTTCGAGAACAGCCTCAACAGGATCACCGCAAAGAAGTTCATGTCCGACCTCTCGCCAGCCCACATGCAGGCCCGCACGACTTTTCGCCAGCTCACAAACCATGTCGTTGCGTTGTACCCACCACATGTCCCTGCGCCTCTCAACCGGCCTGAGCTTCTTCTTCCCGCCCTCCCAACGTTCAACGCATCCGAGCGCACGCTCGTCGGCAAGTGGAAAGCGTACCTCAAGTGGGAAGAAACAAACCCCCTTGAACTCGAAGAGAAAGACAAGGCGGTCCTCGTGGGCCGTATCCAGAGTGTGTACCGTAAGGCTGTGATCCGCATGCGTTACTACACCGAGATATGGTTCATGGCATACACGTGGACGAACAGCGTCGGCAAACACGAAGAAGCACTGAACATCCTGAAAGCAGGGATGGATGCCAACCCCTCTAGGTATGCGCGAGCCCATAGTCCGTTCTTCCACCCCCACCGCTCTAACACCTTCTCAGCTTCCTCCTGACGTTTGCGTATGCCGAAGCCCTGGAATCCAAGAAGGAGTTCGCCGAAGTCCACTCCCAGTTTGAGAAGCTCATTAATGTCCTTCGCGTGAAGCTCGAAGACCTCGAAGCCCGCCTGGCTGCTGAAGAAGCCCAGAATACGAACAACCCACCTCCAGCAATCTTGGTCGAGCCCGCGTCGCAACCGACGACGGGCTCGTCTAATAGCCAGTTTTCGGACGATAAGCCTCGTAAGCCGTCGGAGCTCACAGAGCGGCGAACTGAGTACGGATTGGTGTGGATCATGTATATGAGGTTTGGCCGGCGTGCGGAGGGGGTCAAGTCATCGCGCGCTATCTTTGCGAAGGCGAGGAAAGACCGGTGGACGCCATGGGAGGTGTACGAGGCTGCGGGTGAGTGATGCTCGAGCACTCGAGTCACACCATCCAACTGATAGCTTAAACTATAGCGCTAATGGAGTACCACTGCTCCGAAGATAAGTCGATCGGAAGCCGAATATTCGAAAAGGGTCTGGAGTTCTTTGCAGGCGAGATCGAATACGTCTTGCGGTACCTTGGCTTCCTCATTTCGATCAATGACGAGACCAGTAAGTAATGAAGTTGATCGTCAATGAATACGCCCTGACTTCGTGACTTTTCAGATGCTCGAGCCCTCTTTGAACGTGTCATCGGTACTTTCCCCGCTGAACGTGCTCGGTCTCTCTGGGAACGCTGGGCAAGGTATGAATACCAATACGGTGACCTAGACGCCGCTCAAAAGCTCGAGAAGCGTATTGCTGAAGTATATCCTACTGGTACGGAGCTAAGCTTCCTTACCTCATCTTTATGCTCATTCATTCTCCCACAGACCCCCCCATCAAACGTTTTGCCCAGCGCCACACATACCTAGGCACAGATGCCATCGCCGCACAAGATCTCGGCTTCGCCCTCGCACGTAAAGCCCCACAGGCCCTTGGCCGGGAGGCTTCGCAGTCCATCCCTGCAGCAACCACCTCAGGCAATGCTCCCAGCAGCAGCAACCCCAAGCGCCCCGCATCGCCTGACTATCGCAAACGCGAGGAGCGCGGTGGCGGCGGGGACTACTCCCAGTCACACAAGCGCGCTCGCGGGATGTCGCCTCCGGCACCGAGGAGTGAAAGAGAGCGAGATAGATGGGACCCGCCTCCACCACCACGTAGGAGGTTCAGCCCACCTCCGCAACCTGCATGGGAGCGAGAGAATCGCGAGCGGGCGCCGTTACCGCCCCCGAGGGAGGAGGAGAAGCCGAGGCCGCCTACTGTGCCAAATGTGATCTCGTGGTTTGTTGGGGAGCTGCCAGCGCCTGCGTCATTCGATGGTAAGCCTTTAACAGTTTGCTTCCGGGGAAGAGACCGACTGATCTGTGTTTTGAATCAGGTCCAGTGTTCCGGACGGAGGATTTGATGAACCTGTTTAGAAATGCTGTAATACCTAGTAGTGGTAGAACTAAGTCGCCGCCGCCTCCTACTCCGCCTCGAACTGGTGCGTCTGCCTATCATCACCTGCTTATCTCCTCGGCTAACCATTTCGTGTCGTGGTAGGTGGTCGCCCTCCCCCGGATTATGGACCTTATCAAGGCCCCGGTGGAGGCCGTACCGGTGGGCGGCGCTATTGATACTCTGTCTCTGTTTTATGTGGCGCAGCCAGACGCTAGTCGGTATTCACGGTACTTCGTTTATATGGACTCCTGGCCCCAACGGTCTACTCAAAACCTCAAGAAAATGTTTCTCCGTCCCATGCCCACAAACAAAGATAGTTTTCAAGATACATAAACCAAGACTACAAGAAATGCAGGCCCGACGTGTTCTCTGGTCAATTTGAACTACTTAATATGTATATGTTTGTCTTAGGACCATGTACATTGCTTTCTACATGTCTCCCTCCTCTTGTGTAGGCTCCTGGCTTGTGCGCTATCTGTGAATGGGGGGTGGGATAGGCTGGGAAAGCCACCCGAAGGCGGAGTACTCCTGGACGTTGCAGAGGATTTCTCGAATACATTTGTCTAGCTGTACATAGTACGAATTCCCCTGAATGTATATATATCTGTGGTGTCCGTTCGTTATATGCACTTTCACCTGAGGTAGTATTCCTGGCTTTCCAGACATTCCTTCGCGAACGACTCAAGGTTTTTCCTCGTGGTACTATCCTGACTTTGTGAATAAGAGGCCTACAAACACACTCACAAAGCCATTATTCCACGTTATTCTCGGGAAATTGTTCCTCCAATCCGTAACATTGACAAATTGTAGCATGCTCAAGAGCTCTTCTGATTTCTTGCCTTTGGCTCGATACTCCCGAAATTTCTCGTTGATTTCTCGACAGGGGTGCTCTTGAGTTAGATTTGCTCTTAAAACTCTGACTCTCAACCAAAACTCATTACTACGGAGAACATGAGTGATTTATCTATATTGCTATCTTATCAATAAGTATAATGGGTGACGGCTGTGGCCGACTTTAAGACGTCTCATGATCGGTGCGGCCCCCGACCGGACCCTGACCACAACTTTCTGTCGATCGCGACACTGTGGTGGAGTACCGGCTGATTTCTGCTCAGACTATTGGCTGAAACTACTATTCATCCAAGCTGGTTTCTCTAATCGAGCTGAGAAATTTTGGACTTCCTCCAGTCTGAACTTATCATCACAAGACGAAATGGACAACTACATGGAAAGTAAGCCCAATGCCGATTTTGCGTCAGTACATATCCATCACAGATATTTCTCTAGTCGAAGACGACCCTTTCATGGATAACACAACCCTCGTAAGTCGCTTCGTCCCACCTCGCACCCAGTTCCCATCTTGCACCCAGTTGATCCCAAACCCCCAAGTTCTTCCTCAACGGCACGGACGGCCTTGTCTATCTCGAGCAAGCCAATATGCTCCAGGTTGAGGACGTCGAGGACTTTTCACAGCCTGTATTTGTTGAAATCAAGCCTCTTCATATTCAAGAGTTTCCAGGCGGAACGACTGAAGTGAACGTGCTGGTTTCATCATTGATATGATTCAAACCTAAAGCCTAACTCGTTAGTCCTGTAGGCGAGGCTCACTTGTCCAGAGATGGCTCAAGAACTAGACTCCAATAAGGAATTTACATATACAGTATGTACACAGAGTCAAACTCGAGGTTGCTGCTGACCTTCGCTAGCTCGAGGAACTAACATTAGCGGTCAAGCCACTTTCACCAGAAGCCCCTGGCCGCGATGAGTACATTTTAACTTATCCTGTAAGTCCTTTCTTGCAGACCATTGTACAAGTTCTGATGGCAGACCTCCATTTAGACGACAGAGCCACTACAAACTGACGAGGATATACTAGGATACGTACAACCGGACCTTGACCTGAGTGTACCGATGCAAGACGACCAGCTTCCCCTAGCCCCGAATGGTTCCGAATTGTGCGCCCACGACAGCACAAAATTGTTAGATACTCCGACCGAAGTGCGGCCAGAATTTTGCGGTATATAATAAACTAATGTTGCGATAGATGATAGTCGATCCACAGCCCCCTGGTGCCCATGTGGATGTAGAGGTACACCTAGTCGGCTTATAATGGGCGTTTATTCATTTTTATCATAGCTGCTTGTCCCCGTTGCCGACTCGCACCAAGATGAGGGCCCGGCTCAAGTTCTTTCTTGCAACTACGAAGACGTGGAAGATGTGGGTGCCTGCGCCATGTTTTCTTCCAGAGTCTCACTGCGCGTCCGTGAATCAGGCACAGACTCCAGTGGTTTCTCTACAAGTCAAAATTGAATGTATGGAGGATGGTATATCCTCAGAGCCGCTTGACAGCAGAGCCTATCTATACACACCCGAGTCAGAGCCTCACCCTGTTGCCACGATAGATCTACGTGAAACGACGATTGACGGTGCGCGAGGATGCACTGGGCACCTCGACGATGTTGCAGCTGCCCCCTCCGCGGCGCGTCGTCGATATATCCTGGATGCTGTCGAAGTACCAACCCTATCACTTGCCATGAAGAAACGGTACACCAAGCTCGGGTTCGTCAGAGATGCAAAGGACATTATCGCGAAGAGCGAAAAGAAGTTCAACCAGAAAGTTAGCTCTTTTTCTACAATGCAAACTTCTCTGATCAGCGTTCAGCCGAAGGTCAAAAAAGAAATACGTAAACTAGATGCCGACTCGGTCCGTGCTCGTATGAAGACAATCGGCCTAGGGATGCTCCCAATTCCCCTCGACAAGTCCATCGTAGACACTACCCTTTCCCGGGATATGATGAGCCATCATGAGAAAGGAACCACAGTAAAGAAGGCAGTTCCCTCGCAAGCCAGAAAGAGAAAACCAAAAGCGGAAGAGCTAGATTTCGATGATGATGAATTGTTGCTGAGATCTGGAAGACAAACGAGATATGGGCACAATATACGCCCAGCTCCTAGATAGACGTGTTTGTAGGTTTCTGTCCTTCTCACTGGAGCGATTGTCACAATGTTAACCCTTTGGCCTACTGGATTTTGACAGCTGCATTCGAAACTTACAATTATCTACTATACACCGTAATGTACTCTATTTCTTGCTAGCGATTTAGTTCTGCCTTACGATATTGATGCACGAGAGTTCAAAGTTCATCAGTCACCCGAGAGTTTCGATTGAGATTGCGCAGCCAGTCTTTGACAATGGCGTTGAATTCGACGGGGTTCTCTAGGTGGACCCAATGGGCACCATCTAAGACCTAACATTTTCTGAGTTCTTGGCGCCACACACGATGATGAGATGGAAAAACCTTAGTAGTCAAATTAGGCACAAAGTCTGTTGTCCTCAGGAGCTGGGCAGCAATCTTCCAATCAGCCACTGGATCCTGGATGAAGGTGTAAGATAGCGTTTGCAAGTGATGAACAAGGTGATCACCCTCGACATACATTTAGAGGGAAGATAGCGAGAGCCGGCACTGTGATACTGAAGTTACCCTGCTTGTGAGCGAGATCCCAGGAACCATGTCGGTTCTATTGTTTATGGGGATCTCAGAAGCTACACCTATGTAAAGAAGACATGAAACCTTACTTCGGTCATGTAGAACTGCAGCGCTAAATATGACTTATTAGTATTAGAAATGGGCAAAGTACAGGTGCTGACTTACTGTACTTGAAGCCTTGGAAACCGTACTGTTCGACAAAATAGTCTTCTTCTTCAGGCGTGAAAAATGGAATCGGCGGAATCTAGCAGTTCTGGGTGGAATCAAATGGTCTTAACAGACAACTACGTGCACGCACCTCCTTGACGTGGCTCCATGCATCCAAAAACGAGTCTGCACTTTGCAGATACGCATCCGGAGGCGGGCTGTCGACACTCCTCAATGTTGCACGCACGGTCCTTCTGATGTCCTTATTCAATTCGATTGTTGCAGCGTCTAATTTGGAGTCGAAGAACAGCTGATATGTCAATTTTGGTAATGCAGCGACCAGGTGCTTGGTCGGGACGAAGGGACCCGCGGCTGGTATATACTGGGCGTGTCGTCTTATAAAATGGTATGATGTACGCGTGAGAGAGGGACACGTACTGGGACTACGGCACCAATAACGGCAATAAACATGTCGGGACGCATGCGTGCGGCTTCGTAGCATATTTGCGACCCCCAATCATGTCTTAAGTACGTCAGAACAGGTGGCTTTTGTTAATTTGCTTCTTACCCCATGCAAATCGCACTGCTGACTTTGGCGTGCTCAAGAATACAGACAAGGTCGCCTACCATGTCACCCATGGTCCCAGAAGGCCTGGGATCTCCAGGGTGCGTGGACTCTCCAAAGCCTCTCAAGTCAGGCAGCACTAGATGGTACTCGTCCTATTCCGGAAAACGAGTTTGAAGTCAGATGAGCGTTCAGCCGCGAGATAGTTCAAAAGTGGCAACCTTAAACTCCTCGATTTGATTTGACCAAGTGCTCCATAAACTGGGCCAGCCATGGACCATTAAAATCGTCTTTTCTGCGCTTTGGTTGATGTCGACATATCCTTCGTTGACACAAGGTATCAATGATTGATCGTAACGGGAACGATATAAAGGAAACGTACGAAGTGCGATTTCTACAGTTTCGGGTTGTGGTGATCGCTTCAACGCGTCACAGGTAGCCACAATTTTGGAGTAATTTCTTGGGCTGAACGCAATAGCCAGAGATATCCAAGAAAGGAGCCCAAAAGCCATTAGTACTCTGGTTTTGGGGGTATACATGTTGGTTTGACCCTCTGAGTGTATTTGCTTGAGTAGGGATGCGAGAGGTACAAAGACAACCCAAGGTCGACCAACCCAAGGTAGACGTCATCCTGACAACGACTTTGATAGGTTCGATCACTGAGAGGGGAACTCGGCTGCCCTTGATTGCATACTATAAAAATAAGTATCGGTGTTGTAGGCATTGGAAGGATTCTGGAATGTGTACATCGAAGAGTTCTTGCAGAAGGCCAAGATGTGTAAACCAGATTCGAAGAGATCAACCAAAGATGAACCAGAAAAAGAAAATCTCGTTATATCGGACCGGACTTTGCCGTCAACAACACTAATTTCAGTATGTATACTGTAGCATTGAATCTGCTCGAGGTATTCAGTATGGTCAGAATTGATCAGGCGATGGAATGGAAAGTTACAATATTATGATAGAAATACAGCGTTAAAAATATAGCTACATTGATCAAGCAGTTGGTCGACGAGGGTCCACAGTTAATCGACATCTTCCATCCCTCCATACCGTGTTTGAGGTTGAAGTTGGGGTTGAGATTGAGGCTGTGGTTGGAACGAGAAGGAAAACGGGGGGTTGGTTGTCCCGAATGGTGTGGGGGCCGCTTTCTTGGTCGCTTTATCAGTTGCCTTGTCGGCCGCACGTCGCTGTTTGTTCGCAGCAGTTGTAAGTTTCTTGCGATGGAAGATGCAAAAATTCGAAAGAGACTGCAATGCCCTAGCGACGTGTGTTCTCCCCTGCAAGTTCGTAAGTCTGGTCGTGAACGAAGTTAGTTATGCCGCGCCTGTCAAGCACTTTAGACCACCTTACCGTACGATCATCTGCTCCACAATGTCCGCGCCACAGAGAAACGGCATGAGCTGCACGGCCTTCGCGTAAACACCACTTAGTACTGCATTAGTCGATATTTCTTTCCAAAGCAGTGAGAGCTCGATCCAGCCATCGAACCGCTCCTTAAGTGGGGGCCGGAACTCTTCCATCGCATCGTCCCAGTCCGAGTCATTCTGATCAACATTGTCGAGAAACCCCGCAGGATCGTCGGGGCCTCCTTCTGGGGGACCACCCATCTGCAAACCCATCATCATCATAGTAAATGTCATCGGGTTCATAGAGGCCTGCTGCGTCACCACCAGATCGATCCACCGTTCAATGCTGTTCTTGCGCTCCAGCGACCCCGGGCGGAGCTTGAGGATCTCTTCCACGCACACCTTGTACTCCGCGAGCTCTATATTCCCGAACACGGCGATGAGTGAAGCGTAGATCGCACGGGCAGCCTCGAAGAGTTCGCGCTCGAAGATGTGCAGGCCGAACAGAGCGTAACCGCCGTTAGCTAGGATACGAACGGCGTGCTGCAGAGTTTCGGTATCCTGGGGACGCAAGAGATGGGAGTGGCTGCTGAGTACGGCGTGGAGTCTGAATGCATTGCGTTTCGAGGTGTATATCTCCAGGGCGGCGTTTAAGGTATCGGACGACTTCGTCGCATTCTCGTCTGTCTCCTCGAGAAGGACGTGGTCTGCCGTCCGGGGGTCGACACTGATGGCGCGGATGACCTTGAACAAATCCATGGAAGGCATTGCGCGGAAAGCGGTGTGGAGATGGTTTTCGACGAGCTTTTGTAGCTGTAGTCGGTGTCCTTCCATTGATGCGGGCCAGTGTCCGCCGTGGAAGGGGCACATCCCGCTTCCGTGGTACGCGTCTTCGTCGACAAAGTCTTCATCGCCATCCTCCTCGACATAATCGATGGCATTGTTGTCATCTAGATCTTCGTCTTCCTCATACAGACCGTCGTCGCCTCCTTCGTATTCGTCCAGGACAGCTGAGTACATGATGAGATCTCCCTTATTGTACCAGACAGGTCGCAGACGCACACGGGTTTCCTCCAGACAGAAGTCGCTCCAAAGCGCGCCAGCCCAGGAGAGCCTCTATCTCTGCAATCATTTCCGGTATGCTGCGTATCACAAAGGGCGTTCCGTGCGCCAACATGGACATGAAGATCTCGCGCCAGATCCACAGGGCGACTTTTCGCATAGCATCTGGGCCACGCAACGCGAACGATTTGACGGCCTTTCCATCCCGGGCCTTGATCGTGACATCGATGGGCATGTTCATCAAGGAGCAGTTGCATCTGCAACCAAAACCGTTATTAGCAATATTGCAGGGGTGTATAGCGGCCGACTTGCCCCCCTATGCCTTGCATCTCCGAAAGGGTGGTTAAGACGTCTACAGTGAACAGTAGACATCCGTGTGCCAGGCCATAATGATCGTGAAATTCATATGCGACCGACCAGACATCGTTTAGCCAGCTGGTCAGACTATGAACGACTTCGGATAGAAGCTCGTCACGACTGGAGTGCTCTCTGGTCATAGATAACTTTGAATCGAGGCTCAACGCGTCCATGAGGGTGTCGACCTCCTTTCTCTTGCCCTTCAAATCAAGCTTCGGGATTCGTCGAACGCGCGACTGGATTTCCGTCGCTGCAGATATCACTTTCGAACAAATTGGAACGCGATCTAGAACTTGGCAATGAAATTGCACATACCACCACTAGACGCGTCATCTGGAAGAGTGTCTAGAAGAGCAAATAGATGCTTCTCAAGTACAGTTCGTTGGGCGTCTGGGGGCAAAGAATCGTACAACTTGGCCAACCTGCTTAATTAGTGTATCATCCTGAATTGACAACTTGCAAAACTAACTTGGCGCTGACTGCAGACATTGTCTTTCGCCCTGTTGAGCTCAATGTGTAGTTTCTTGACGCGTCCAGTGGTCTCACGAGATCAGTGCAAGTGAAAGAGCAGGAGTTGTGACATTAGAATGATATTCGGCTGACTACATTACGTAAGTAATTGAGGTAAACAAAATCATACCTCTTCATCACAGTGGAAGCTTGCAAGCTTGTGCAAGTAGTAGTGACGGGATGAAAGAATGTAAATTCGGGCTATAAGTAATAAGTAAGGTAACGAGCTGACTATCGGGACTAAAGGGTCACTTGTTGAAAGTCGATTGTAAGTACACGAACATTCTTTAACATTCTTCGACGGAAAATTCTTTGTAGCGCACCTACTAAGTATGGGCTCGTGGACTGAGTACTAAGGCCTGAGGACCTTGGTAGTAACGAACTTATAGTCAAGAGACGACTCGGTGGTGGTCGCGAGTTTGAGAGGACGAAGACGATTGGGCCTGATTGAAAAGGGCATCTTTTTAGATGCTTGTCCGTTGAACACACTCTGAGGTACGCTCGAGAGCTGGTTCATCATACGGTCAACGTGAGATCAGGAGTCGAGCATTGTTCAGAGCGAGTGGGTGTTCGAGGATCCCGGAAAGGTGTATCGGTGATACGATCAAGCAACGTGTAGGCAGGTCTGAAGACTCGATGCTTGAGAGTGGAAGTTGCGGTAGGCTAGTGACAAGAATATGGTATAGATATGAGTGGTGCAAGGTAGATCGTGGCCGATGGTACAGAGTGAATCTACCTTTAAAGTAACAAAGCCGGTGTGTTTTCATTCAGGCCGTGAAGGTGGCGCTTACTAAGTGTTGCGGTCATTATGGTCATTACTTGTCGTTATGAGTTAATTGTTGGGAGTATTAGTTCCGTGCTTTGGTGGCTGAAGCCCGTGCATGAGAGGAACTCTGAGCAGCTCAGACGGGTTGGCTGAGTTGTGGTTGTGGTTCAGGTTCAAGTTGTCTCTAAATGGGCTTGACCTTATCTGTTGAGCAATTATGTCTTGATCGGTACATAACAACCATAAGTAGACACAAAACATTCTAAAACCAGTCCAAAACAATTCTGTTTGTGGGACGCATGTATACGCTTCCTGACACACCATACAGGATGGATCATATTCTATCATATTCCAGGAAACCGAAAATGTCGATGCAGCCTCAATTTATCACAATTCAAAACTGCATGCGCTATGCCAAATACCCAATTTGGGAGTTAACTTATGTTCAATCAACAATTACAGGCTTGTTCAAGGCTTGCCACTTACCGACGCGACAGCACTCATTATAATGCTCTCCTTGTCCTCTGGTTGCTCTGGTATCTCCCAAAGAACAAGTGTTAATAGATGATATCTTCTCTAAGGGGACATGCCGAAACTAGATCATTCATTCTTCCCTGTTAAAGCTACATCAGGAGAGATCTGCCTCGAGGCATTACCAAACCTGGTTGCCGACCTCATTGTGTTTCCACAAGGCGTCCGACACAAGTTGAACACGTTTAAAACGTGCTGTAGCATCACACTAAAAGTCACCCGTTTTCAGGACAGAACCTTGCACCCTTCTTCTCGTCTATCTGTCCTGCCTGATCCGTCCTGACTTCATGGCCAGTCAACGAGTTCCTCCTCGCAGGCCCCCTGCACACACCGTTACGCAAGGTGAGCCCTTCTTTCCGATCTATGAAGCTCTTTCTTTGCTTCCGAGATGCGGCGATATTTTGTTGGATTATCGGTCTTGAATCGCATCATCGACGATGGCAAAATTGATGCTTGAAGCTGACTTTTAGTTTGATGCGACAGGTTCAATGCAAAATCTCAGAGAGTCCTCACGATCGCCATCGCTCAGGTCTCGAACGATAAAAACTCACTCAATGCCTATCGTTCCAACCGCAATGCAGATTTTTGCTGCATCGAATATTACACAGCCTTCTGCACAGCAGCAACCCAGTCCGACGTCGTCGAACATTTCGCGGCGGTCACCTCCGACTGTACAAAGGCTCCTCCCAACACCTCCCCATCCCCTTTCGAATGCGCAGGATGCTCAGGAACCTCACGCCTCTCCTCCTCTCCCCACACAAATGTCCCATAGTCAAATTAGCCCGCATTATCCTCGCCCCATGCCTCGGAACGGTCCTCCGCCATTCATTGCTAAATACCAGAACTTAGAGCAAGAGCAGAATTGGGAGGTGACAGACGAGCTTTTAGCTGATATTGAACGTGCCGATGGTTTGCAGCAAACACAAGCTCAGGCAAATCCCTCGAATACCTATTCTCCCCCTTATCTGCAGAACCAGCAGCCAAATTCGCCCCCAAAGGATCCTGCTGTTGAAAGGGTTCGCGCTATGGAGCGGTCTAGTCCCAAAGAATCTGACCTCATTCAGCAGCAACGACGACAGCAAGCTGCACGCGAAAGCCCTAAGGCACGCGAGCGTCAGCCGACACAGCCTACGTCGCCTACTGCAGCCACATTCTCGCAGGCGCCTTCTCATACTCCAGAACGCCGTGCGTCGCCTTTCCAGAGCGGACTGGCTTCCGGCGAACATCCATCTGGGTACATACAGTACACCCGCGAACCTCCTCCGGCGGCACGCCGCATCTCAGATCCGCCCGTGGATAACCGTCGGGCCATTAACGCTTCTTTGGCTACCCAGACTCCGCCCTTGCAATCGATCACCACTCGTACACCTGATAGGTCCCTTCCGGTGCAGGAAGAGCTTGAGGACGAGCCCGCTAAAAACGGCACAGGCACACGCCAGGCGTGGCAGGAGATCAATGATGGGCAACACGTGCGCCACACGGGGGGCTCACCCACACCATCATCTGACCTGAACCCGGAAGCTAGTTATGCCGACCACCATCGCGATGGTCGATCCAGTCGAACAGGCCATCGCGAGGAGAGCGCTCCCTCCATACAGCAGCAAGACAACTCTGGTCAACAGAGGTATACTGACAGAGATAGAGAACAATCCGTCAGCGATGATGATATCAATGGTTATACTCCTCGCTCTCCGACTGCAGAACTACCCGAGCATCCCCCAACCAAATATTACTCCCCGACCCTTGCTGCTACTTCTCGGCCAGCTCAGACGCAAGTTCCCCGCCGACACACCAGAAATGGATCGACAGACCAGCTTGGGCTACGATCGTTCGATCCCGCGGTGTTTGAAGGTGACACTGGCATGCTGGTGATGGGTTCGGAGATGCCGCCTCAATATACCGAGCCTCGTAGACAATCACAACCCGCGCCCGCGCCCCCGCCTGATCACTATTCCAATTCTTCTCATCAGTACTCGCCACAGCTGCAGCCGCAAACGCAATACCGCCAAAACAAGGTGCATCCGGACGAGATGCAGCAGTATGATTCGTCATATATCCAGGCTTATCTTCAGTCTCCGCGTCCCGAAGCACCTGTACCACCAACTCCACACAGCCAGACGGCAGCGCCTTCACCATCGCCACTGCTTTCTGGCAATTATGAGGGCGGTGGGAAAGACCTTCCTCCCTTCAGTCCAGTCGCACCTGTCGGTTCTCCTTATCCATACCCTTTCAACCACGTGCGACGAAATCAGACCTTCTCGGGCCATCCTAACCGGCCCCAAGTGCCGACATCCTTCAATCCGCCATCCTTCAATGCAAACGACCTCTCTAATATTCAACAGCAGCTCACGCGGCAATGGGAGGTGTATGCTCAGAACCACCAGTACGGCAATGTCTCGGACTCGACTTTCTCCCCGTCGTCTACGCCATTCGAAGGCACAGCCTACACTCCTTGGGCATTCCTGCACACGAATAGGACCCTTGGGCGGCCACAGGATACAACCAGCATGCGGTCTAGCCCGAGCCACGAGCCCGTCGAACTCCCGGTGCCGCCGCCCACGATCGGCGTGAAAAAGAGTCAGCGCCCGATGGTGCTGCGTCGACGCCAATCTGGCCGGAAGCCCCCGCCGCGAGTTGACAGCACACAGCCCCGAGAGACGAGCCCCGAACCGTCGTCTTCAGGTGAAGAAACCGCCGGAGAGGAGCGATTTGGCGCCCCGGACGATGGGAACTGGTCGGGTGGTACGGTTGCTCCGATCGCTGTGATCGACGATAAGGACGAGTGGGTGGACGAGGAAGATGATGATGACGATCTCCTAGATCTTGAATATCACCAAACCTATGTGAATAACGTTGAAAAGAGACGCCGGCGCTGGGAGGTCGGTTGGGAGGCTGTCAATCAGGCTGTCGGTGCTTTTTTCTCGATTTCTCTTTGCTAAGAAAGCTGATGTTTGTTTTGTCTTTGCAGATACAGACCCTTGATCGACAAACAGATGCCACCATCGTCCTCATGGCTGCACCTTCTCATTCCACCAAGCTATATTCCGCTACTTCTCGGGCTGTGCGCCGACAAGCTGGGACCACCACAAACGCTGTGGGGATGAGAGAAATGCGAGCCGCCTTCTCGCGCATCGCCTCACAACGCCGGACCTCCCGATCCCACAAATCGTCTCTAGTCGACCGTTTCCTCATTTCTTCGAGCTCCTCCGGCGAGGGTTCGGATGGGAGTTCCGAGTCTCGTGAGTTTGATTTGAAGCGCGCTTTGGGAGCCGCTTTGGGTAGCCTGGCCTCCCTTGGCGGTATCTATGAGCAGCGCGAGCAACGGTGGCATGATGAAATGCGTCGCATCGCAGAGGATCGCGAAAGAGTTGAGATGCTCTTGAAGCAGGCTTTAGGCGATCATCACGCCTCCGGACTCACCAATGGTTCTGCAAGTCGTGCACCATCTCAATTATGATTTATGAGATATAGCCTTACAGTGAACCCCATGTATCCGGCGCTTTGGACGTCGGGTTCCTTCCTAGATACTTTTACATGATGTACCATTATGATACTGTTATGCCCACTTTTATCAGTGCTAGATATCGTTCTATTTGTGTGTGAAAGTGGAACTGGTGCCCCTTAGTTATGGTTGGACTCCGACAGAAAATGTCAACTGCAAACTTCGGCGTGCTGTAAAGATGTTGATCTCCTTTGGATCTCCTGATACAGCATTCCCGACAAACTTCGATCGGGCGTCCTCGCAATCGCCGCTGATGGCTGCCATGTGTAAGTATCTTCGAACCTCTTCGAACGAAATCTTGATTTTTGACTACATCTACAGGTTGTCAAATGTGCCCCCACCAAGCCCCGCAAACATTCTTGGATAATAGATCGAACGGCCTTTACTCAGCGCTCTCGATATAACACTCGGAAGATAGGAGAGCCCACTTCTTTGCTTGCACAAGGCACTGGCTACTAGCTAGTAGCTGGCTCGAGATCGCGTTAGTAGGTAAATATACTTTACTCTCTGCATCGGCTTCCACACGCGGCACTGATTGCTGACGAGCACGGTATTGTTGTGGTCGTACCAGAATGACTTCCGCCAGTTGCGAGTATATGGATGGAAACTTCGACTCTGTCTCTGAAGGAGAAACTTTTCAAAGATACTATAAACTCTTCGGAGACCTCAAGGCGTCCAGCAGAACTCCACTAGTCGTTCTTCACGGCGGACCAGGGCCATGCCACGACTTCCTCGTTCCATTTTCCGACCTTGCTGACGAGCCTTCCACCCCTGTGATCCTCTACGATCAGCTGGGCAATCGACGCTTCACAGAAAGCCCCCAGCATTCTGGACCATCGACCTATTCATCGACGAGCTTGTGAATCTTACACACTCGGTATCGAGCACACATTTGACCTCGCTGGTCACTCCTGGGACGGAATCCTTGCTACTGAATTCGAGGTCCGTCGAAAACCCAATGTGCTAAAGCACTTGATTCTGTCAAACTCGTTGGCGGCGTCGAGCCTCTGGAATCAGTCGAATATGCAGCTTATGCAGACATTTCCTGAGTGGGTTTAGGAGGGGTTAGGAACAGGGATGAAGGATCTGCCTAAGTTCTTCGCTGCGCTTCAAGGGTTTCATGCTATCCATGGTTGTGCGATTAAACCGCCCTCACCCAATACATCTACATCTTGGAACAAGTTTTTGGCCCCGATGGAGATCCCACGGTAGCTTCTGCACCGTAAGTCTGTTCCCTAGTTTAGCAGCGAACCTCATCTAATACTCAGTGACATCTAATCTATAACAGCCTTAGAATCATGAAGAACTGGTCTATTATAGATCGCCTCCATCTTACCCGTGTTCCTACTCTTGTCATAAACGGCCGAGGGGCCATCTCGCAAGATTTTGTGGTTAAGCCTTTCTTCGACGGAATTCATTCAGAAGGTCAAGTGGGTCACTTTAGAAGACTCGGGTCGGACATACACCATTCTTCGAACAAAGGAATGGATATATATGCCTCTGGTTGGAGAGTTTTTGCTGTAATTCCAGCTCAGTCCTTATAGTATATAAACTGTTGTACGTATTCCCAGACATACGGTGATATTGATACAACCCCGTTTTTCCTGGTACTGTGTTGTGACTGCAGTTCCTGCGCGCAACAAAGCGCCACCACGTCCACGGTGTCCAAATCAGGATATCAAACCTTGACTGCCATCAGACACGTCAATCCGGAATTTCTCCCAAGTACATCCATTCTGACATCCATTCCCTTTCTATTGCCTAATCTCTTTTAATTTCTGGACACGACATAGTCTAGCGTGAAAGCGCACGAATATCTATGTCTGGCCATGTTAGAGCACGAAGACCAGCTTCTCCTCCTCCAGGCGTTCCTCACGCGGCACCCATAGCTTCCCAGCGATTCCCGCATCCTCGCGATGACCATTTGGACGCGGATGCACGGAGAGCGGCAGCATCGAAGGGGTTTGCTCCAGGGAGAAGCAAACAATACCCACCGGGCGGGTTGAACCTGACGAGTGGCGAGGTGAAGCTTTTGTTCGTCCTCGTCCTCGTGGCAGCGGGTGTGCGGTTATTTCGACTTTCAAAGCCAAATAGCGTTGTGTGAGTACTTTATCTGGTTGTTCAAGCTACGATCTGACGGAAAACAGCTTCGACGAGGTTCACTTTGGCAAATTCGCTTCAAAATACATCAAGACACAATATTTCGTTGATGTACACCCTCCATTGGCGAAACTATTGATAACATTGGCGGCATTCTTATTTGGCTACGACGGGCAGTTTGACTTCAAGGATATTGGAAAGTAAGTACAGTGTTTGTGGATTGAAGTCTCAGGCTAACTTATGTGTAGGATCTACGAGCATGTTCCATACGTTGCGATGCGTATGGTTCCTGCGACGCTGGGCGTCGCCACCGTGCCCCTTGCATACCTTACCTTGCGTTCCCTGGACTGCCGCGCAACCACCGCTCTTTTGGCCTCCCTCTTCATCACCTTTGAAAACGGCCTGGTCACTCAATCCAGGCATATCCTCCTCGACTCACCTCTCATCTTCTTCACTGCTCTTACCACCTTCTTCTGGTGCGGATTCTCGAACGAAGACAAGCACAAGCCCTTCACTTCGTCGTGGTGGACTTGGCTCACGCTTACCGGACTGTCACTCGGTGCAGTGGTCAGCTGCAAGTGGGTTGGCCTCTTTACGATTGCCACCGTCGGTGTGAGCACACTGCTGCAACTATGGAACCTCCTTGGAGATCTACGTGTGCCTCCGAAGTTGTTCGTTCGACACTTCATTGCGCGGACGATATGTCTCATTGCCGTTCCGATCGTGTTCTACATGATCATGTTCCAAATCCACTTTCTGATTCTCGAGAACTCAGGAGATGGTGATGGCTTTATGAGCTCCGAATTCCAGCACACTCTTGGTGGGCGGGGCATGGCGGACACGTTCGCCGACATTGGTGTTGGTTCTCAAGTGACCATCCGCCACGTTAACACGCAGGGCGGATATCTCCACTCTCACGTTCACACCTATCCTGGTGGAAGCAAACAGCAACAGGTCACACTATACCCGCATCGCGACCAAAACAACGACTGGCGTATCTTCAATTCCTCTGACCATTCGGGCGCCGATGACTGGGATTCCGCGCCTCTTTCCTATATCACCGCCGGGACCCGCATCAAACTTCAGCATATCGTGACCGAAAAGCGCCTCCACTCACACGACCTTCGCCCACCAGTGTCTGACGTCGACTTCCAAAATGAAGTTTCTGCGTATGGAATGCCTGGTTTCGCCGGCGATGCAAACGACGATTGGTATGTCGAAATCGACCACGGGGACAAGCGCGATAAGGAGTCGAAGAAACGGCTCCGTACCATCCGGACTGTTTTCAGACTCAGGCATGCCCTCACTGGGTGTTACCTCTTCTCGCACAAGGTCAAGCTCCCCGACTGGGGCTTTGAGCAACAAGAGGTCACATGTAATAAGAACGCTGTCAGGGAGAACTCGCTGTGGTTCATTGAGACTGCACAGCATCCCGTTCGTACGTAGCCTTTCCTTTAGATGCACTTTACAGGTGCTGATGATCTCTGTAGTACCACTCGATGCACCCAAAGTCAACTATAAACTCCCAGGATTCTTCGCCAAGTTCATCGAGCTGCAGCAGGTCATGTGGACTACAAATGCTGGTTTGACCGATCGCCACACGTACGACTCTCGCCCTGACTCTTGGCCCCGCCTCCGACGCGGAATTGTAAGCATTCTCACTCTTCCTCACTGTTAGCCTTCTAACGTGAAGTCATATAGAACTTCTGGGTCAAGGATCACAAGCAGATCTACCTCATTGGCAACCCTGTGGTATGGTTCCTTAGCACTGCCGCTGTCCTCGCCTACGTTACTGTGCGCGCGTTCCTCGTTCTGCGTGCTCAACGCGGCTACCGCGACTTCGACAACAGTGAGTTGCCCCCTCTATAAATATCGTCTTTCTCTAACATCTCCCACAGCTAAGGTTGTCAAATACGATTCATTATGTGGCTTCCTATTCGTCGGCTGGTTCCTACACTACTTCCCCTTCTTCTTGATGGGTCGCCAACTTTTCCTCCACCATTATTTCCCCGCTCTTTATTTCGCTGTGCTGCTCACCGGCGCCAGTTTCGATCTTGTCACGTCTACACTTCGCCCCAGGGTTCGCTTGCAGATCGCAGGGGTGTTCGTCATCCTTGCAATATGGCAGTTCAGCCGCTTCAGCCCTCTCGCGTATGGTACCCCTTGGACAAAGAGCCAATGCCTCAAAGCAAAGGTTTTCAAGACATGGGACTTCTCCTGGTGAGCATGAAAGTTTCACGTCGCTGATCACCTTCTGACGTCCGTCACCACAGTAACGACTTCCTCGACGAAGTAAGCCGCTTGCTCCACCTTGAAAGACTACATCTTTGTCTAACATTCTAACACAGTATTCGCAATACAACCACATCGCGGCCACCCCGCAAATCCCTGTAGCCCATACCACCGTCGGCGGTGAAGCAGACGGACGCCCCGCGATCGTCGTTCCTCATGATAACGAGCCGAACCTTGCGCAGGGTAACGTCGATCCAGTACATGCGGACGGCGGCGACGACAATGAAACGACGGGCGTGCGCGGGGAGAACGTTCCTGAACCCGGGCATAACGTCTTCGGTGCGGATGAAGTGGATGTAAAGAGCAAGAATGATCATGCACCACCGGAGCCGTTGCCCACGACGACGGAGAGGGAGATCATTGCAGTTGCTGGGGGTGGTGGAGGCGTCGCTGGGCCTGTCATTGGCGGGACGAGTGCTGAGGTGAAGAAGGAGGAGGTGAAGAAGCAGGAGGTGAAGAAAGAGGAGGTAAAGAAAGAGGAGGTGAAGGAGGCGGTGAAGGAAAACACGACGGAGACTGCGGCTACGAAGGAAGAGACCACCACTACACCTCCGGCCGCGGCTGAACCAGCTACGGAGGTTCCAGAGAAGAAACCTGTTCCGGCTGGGCCGCTCGGCGAGGCTGAGCATGAGGCGAAGGTTGCTGCTGAGGAGTTGTTCCCCGATGAGGTGAAGAGATGATGGGTGAAAATATTATAGTTATTCGGACTCTGGCCTCGGCGACTTACGATCCTGTAGAAATCTGGAAGTGTACACGACGCATGGTTCTTATTTAAATAATACGCACAGGTGAACGCCTGTGCACTTTCTATTCTCAACGTCACAAGCATGATCCATGGTTAATGTTTACTGAGGGGTTGATTTATCAGGGCATATCGTAATTCCAAAACCAAGAGTACATATTAGCTGTAATGTATTGACTCTTGACTACAATCTACAAGATAAATCAAAAATCTAGGCGACGAAGGCCTTGCCCTTCTCGATGTTCTTCTTCAACTCAGGCAGGCAAGCATCAAGGAGGGTCTGCTCCTCAGCCGAGATCTCACCAATGGGATGGATCTTCTCAACACCGTTGACCTAGAAATCGAAATCATCAGAGAAGTGTATAGCGCTGAATATAACATGTACGTACACCGAGCTCAACATTGGAGGCAAAGAACTCAATGCCCTTGTCAGCGAACAGGGGGCTCTTGACGAAGGTAGGTGTGACGACACCCTTCTCGCCGTTCAAGCCACGGAGAAGGGAGTTAGTGAATTTGGCACCGGCGTAGGCCATGGAAAGAGTGGCGCTTCCAGCACCATCCTTGGCCTTGACGACCTCGTCACCACCGAACTGGATGCGGTGGACGAGGGCCGCCCACGGCTCGCCAACGACAGCCTTTCCCAGGGCAGTCTGGGAGAGGAGAGGGACGATGGTGGGGCCACTGTGGCCGCCAACGACGGTGACAGTGGTGTCAGCGGGCTTGGAACCAGAGACACCGGCGAGGAAACGGGTAGCGCGGACGACATCGAGGGTGGTGACACCGAAGAGGCGGGCGGGGTTGAAGACGCCGGCTTTCTCGAGGGTGGCGGCGACGATGGGGACAGTGGAGTTGACGGGGTTGGAGATGACGAGAATGTGGGCTTCGGGCGCAACGCGTCCAACAGCGGTGGCGAGGTCACGGACGATGGAGGCATTGGTCTAAATTTGATATTTAGATTCAAAGAGTGTGGTTAGACTGATACATGATACTCACGTTGAAAAGATCGTCACGGGTCATCTAATGTACATTATGTTTTAAGAAAATGGTCAAGAATTGCGGAGTTATGATAAAGACTTACTCCGGGCTGTAAAGCACGAAATGAGTTTTCATGTTATGATTAGATTTTATGAAGAAGTCGTACCTTGCGAGGGACACCAGCCGGGATAACAACGACCTTGACACCCTCAAGGGCCTGGTCGAGTTGATCAGCAGCATAGCCATTGACCTACAATAAAACAACCACTTTATTCAGTGACAGCTCAAAATCTACCATTCAAATTACTGACCTCGCTGGCAGTGTCAACATGGCTGACATCTGCGGCGACACCAGGTGCACCACGGATATCATACAAGCTCAAAGAGGTGACCAAAGGATCGTTCTTGAGCAGGAGAGACAGAGGCTGTCCGATTCCTCCTCCAGCACCGAGGACCGCGACCTTGAAGTTGCGCGAGGCCGACGAGGAGAAGAAACGGGAAGAAGGCGCAACAGCGCGGACAGCAGAGCGGGCGAACATGGTCCTTTTGGTTTTTTAGATGGTGAGAGTTGAAAGTAAAGAGAAAACTTAAGTTTCCGTTTGGACGTGGACTTTCCGTCGAAGTCCGATCCGAGGAAATTGTCACGTGGCCTTATGTCGGACCACCTCGGCTTCGAGCTTCAAGTCCCGATCAAAGTCCGCCCTATACGGTCCTGTCTAAACGGTTGGCCACGACGCCGACCCGTTTCTTCCCAGCGAAAAGCCCGCGGGAGGCTGGCAGTGGGAGGGCTCTCGAAATCTCCAATTCATGGCCACTGATTTCTGGGCGAGTTCACATTAGTAAGATCAGACAGCCTCGTTTGGGATTCAACTTCTGAATCTTGGCCGTCAGCAAACGATGGGTAGTTGATCGTGCGACATTGAAGCAGGCCAGAGCAGACGACCTTCAGTATGTCGATGACCCTGATCATCTTGCTTTTCTTGCTATCTACTTTGGAAATGGTGAGCATCTTCCTCGTCTTGAAAGTTCTGACGATTGTCCACCCCGGAAACTTTCTGTGAGGCTTGTGAGGCGCTAAAGTCAACGACCCAAATCGCTGTCACTTGGCGGTATTGGTGTTTGCTGTGACAGTGCTTTTTGGACACGCGTTCAAACTCGGTAAAAAAAACACACGATTAAGTGTGTGAGCGTAATTCCTACGGTGCAGCTCAAATCCAAGTCTCCAGAATTCTGATTGTCGTGTGCTCAAGTTGTGCGCACATCGTCTACATCAACTCCAACTTCCCCATGACTAGCATCTAAGCTAACCGATCTTCAGCTATATCAAAACTCGGGAAGAAGATAGGACTACGTCAACGCGCAATTGCCACCGCGACAGTATTTTTTCGGCGTTTCTACCTGAAGAATTCGTACTGTGAGACGGATCCATTCATGGTGATATCAGCCTGCTGTTACGTCGCAGCGAAAGCAGAGGAGTCACCCATTCACATCAAGAATGTTGTCACGGAATCAAGGTCGTTGTTCGGCCGTACGTCCGTTTACTATCCTCGTCCTGAGGTTTATGACTGAAATTGGGGCTTAGAGGAAACTTACAACGCGAAGCACTTCCCATCAGACCATACAAAGCTGGCAGAAATGGAGTTCTACCTGGTGGACGATTTGGAATGCGACCTTGTTGTGTTTCATCCTTATCGAACACTTCTTACACTCTGCAAGAAGGAAACTCCGGATTCTGCATCGCTTTTTGGTTCCGAAGAAGGGGAGGCAGACGAACTTGGTGCTGGACTTGGCACTGAAGAAGGCCCGAGATACTGGGGGACAGGTGAAGGTCGGCTTGAGCTGACCGAGAGCGCACTACAGAGCGCTTGGTAAGGTTCTTCAAACTCAGTGACTATGAACATGGCTAATTCGAATCCCTCAAAGGTTCATCATAAACGACACATATCGGTCGGACCTTTGCCTTCTCCACCCACCTCACATCATCGCCATAGCCGCTCTCTACCTAACCTTCATAATCCACAGCCCCACAAACACAAGCAAAACCACCACCCCCAACCCCGGCCCCTCCGCCGACCCCCTGACTCCAGTCCCCCAACCCCGTCGCTCATCCCGCCAGCACCCCCCACCCGAGGAAGCCAAATCCGAAGAGAAGCCGCAGGACCCAATATCTTTCTTCGCAGAGCTGAACGTCTCCCTCCCGCTCATCGCGACCGTTGCACAGGAGATCATATCGCTCTACACTTTGTGGGAGCGGTACAAGGAGAGCGGGACGCCCGACGTGAAGGGGTCGCCGATGTCGGGGACCGCCAGCCCGACTAAGCGTAGTGCTGCGGGCAGTAATGTCGGGACGCCGATGGAGGCGGAGGAGGCGGAGGGGTGGAATGAGGAGGAGTTTGTGACGGCGAGATTTTTGTCGAGATTGTTGATGAGGATGAGGGAGGCAAGACTTGGGGATATGGCACATCCGCCGAGTGGCCGGCCTCTTGCTGTTAATAAGATGCTGGAGAGGACGCAGGCTGCTGGTTAGAAGCTTAAGGTTTGGTTCACTCGATTTACTACAACTTGTACTATATACACCAAGACAATGAATCCATGTTGGAGTGTCGAGGAGCGACACTACACATCCACGCGTTGTTTGGTTGTGCTTGGCTGGGACTTCCCGTGCGTTGTCGTTTCGGTTGTGTGAACCGTCACGTTTGGTTTGCTACACTGCGTCTGCATTGCGCGCGTGTCTGGCTTGCGGCAGGTGAGGATAGGCCACTCCAACGTTGAATCCATGAAACGGGAAGACCAGCGCAACACCAATACCACTTGAACGTTTCGAGCAAGAAATAGCCTCATGACTCGAGTTATCCATTTCCTTTGCTTCGCTGCATTTTTGGACAGTGGTTTGTCCTGCTCTTCTCTCTGGCTCACAATGTCAACTACGACCGTGGTTTTTCGGAATTATGATCAGATGTTCATTCTAAAAATTGACTCGTCGTAACCAAGGACATCACGGTATGTACTCAAAATGGCCTCCGAAGAGTTATGACAGCTAACTGAAAAATCGTAGGTGTCTGGAGTGTGTCTGGAAGTCCTCAATGTATTGTTGCAGCTGGCTGACGGAAGAATGCTCCACCGTCAACCACCACAACGCGCACCTCAACTTGTGGTTGGCGTGGTGCTGGGCGCTGGTAGTAGTATGGACTCATTGCGAAAGAAACAATTCAGTAGGACTGACTGGAACTGTGGACAGCAATTATAGCTAGAAAATCATATATTTGTACTATATATCGATATCTATGCTCCAGGCGTGGTTGGTTCTTTTTTTCATGCAGGTGACCGTGAAGTGGGGTGACGCTATCCCAACGTCATTCAAGCCTTTTTTTAGAAGGCTCCACTTAGTTGAAGGTGGGACCTCAGATGCCTACGATTTTCCAATTAGCTGGAAGTCATCGTCTTGATCAATTTTGGCCTCACTCCCGGATTAATTGGCGTCTTCACCTGGTTTGCACTAACAAGATTTGGGCGCGGCACGGTACTGCAGAGTACCCCTCGCTTTTGTCAACGAAAGCGATGAGTTCTTCAATTCAACAGCCACATCCAGTCAAACCACCTCCCTCACCATGTTTCACAAAGTCGCCCTTACTGCACTCTCTTTCCTCGCTATCCTATCTGCACAGCAGGTCGGCACTCTCACCGCTGTGACCCACCCCAATCTTCCCTGGTGCGGGTGCACCGTCTCCTCCAGCGGCGCCGTCACCTCGATGCCAATCGGTGCTGGCTCCACCAACTGCTACACCCGACAGCACCTGGGACGCAAATCTCTGCCCTGACGGTGCCACCTGCGCTTCCAACTGCGCTCTCGATGGCGCCGACTACTCTCCGTCTACGATGTCACCACCAGCGACGATGCTCTCACCCTCAAGTTCGTCACCAAGGGTGCCAACACCAACGTCGGCTCGCATCTGTACCTCATGAACAGCGAGAGCGAGAACGAGCCCTTCAAGTTCGTCAACCAGAACTTTACCTTCGATGTTGGCGCCTCCAACCTCCCTTGCGGCCTCGCCGGTGCTCTCTACTTCTCGGAGAATGGATGCCGATGATAGTCTTTCCAGGCACGCGACCAACAAGACTGGTGCAAAGTACAGGCTGATTACTGCCACTTGCAGTGACCTCGTGTCGTCAAGTTCACTGTCTGCGACGTGCACGAAGAAGCGTAGAACCAGGCACAACAGTTCGTTTACCCTTTTGGGGACCCACGAGGTGGTCGGAGACAAGAGGTATTGTACGGCCTTGTCCGGAGTCCGGAACTATTGGACACCGGGTTTAGACTCAGCCGTCTCGGCCATCAACACCGCTAATTTTAGAATATTGTCGTTTCTCAGGTTTCCAAGGCTCCTTGCTCCAACTTTCTCCTCCGCTGGATGAATATTGTTCAACATAATGCGTCACTTCCTTGCTTGTACCCCCCTTGATGTGGAACTCGCGAACCCATATGGAATGCCAGAACTCTTCTGGAAATCATAACCGACAATTGCGCCGACCAAGGAGCATGTCACACATAATAAAAGGGCCCAGATGGCCCAATGCGGGCGGGCCTTATCACGATAGTAGAACGGCTAGTTTAGCCTCCGAACAGACCTTATTTGTACAAACAGAGGATAGTCGATCAGAGGTATCCACGAATTGAACCCCACATGTTGCCAGCAGAAATCTCGGAGGACCACCCGCTTTTGCCTCAACCTGGGCTGAATTTCGCAGTCGACAATGATAGTTGGGAGTCTTCGGGAAGCCAGCTCGTCGATGGACAGTTCGAAGCTTCTGGTGAGCCTGTCTTCTAGTTCCACCCCATGCAACTGGCGCTAATTAACAAGTTTGAAGATGCCTCTCCGCAGAAACGACAGCTCGGTTGATAGAATGATCCCTTCGTCATAAAGGGATAACGCCTAACTTTGTCTAGGTCTATTCAGCGCCGTATTTCTGATCTTCAATGGCATCGTAGGGGGTGGGTGAGTGTTGTTCCGACTCCTGTTGAGTCTTCTAGCACTGACATCCTCATGATAGAATATACGCTACTCCAAGTACAATCCTACGTTCTGCCGGAAGCGTTGGCAATACTTTCTTTTTCTGGACCGCTGGTGTATTCTTGGCGTCCTTGGGCACTATTATGGGCATGGAGTATGGGACTGTGTGTATACCGCGCCTCCGATACGTGTTCGCCATTGACACCACACACCTCCAGGGCATTCCACGCAGCGGCGGCGAAAAGACTTACCTCAAGTTCCTTTACGGGCGTCCAGAGTTTCTGGCAATGTGTATATATGCTGCGAATGCGCTGATGACGGTGTGCACATATTATCATATTTGTGTCATATGAAACTAAATCCTTCATGATAGAGAGCCCTATCAGCAAACGGTCTCGCGTGTGGCGAATGTGAGTCCTGGCCTCTGCTATTAAGAGTTCAACTCAGAGCCTTTCTCTAAGACCTCGCCCATGCACTCTCTTTGACTCCGTCGCGATTTAACATTCGTGGCATGGCACTTTTGGTTTTGACCTTCTGTTTTCTGGCTCACGGGACCATGCCAGCGATCGGTTTACGAGTGCAGAATATATTGGGGCTTTTCAAATTGTTCATATTATGGGCTATCGCGATGGCTGGCTTCTTCTGTCTACTGGGCGTTCCAGGGTTCTCTGTAGACCCCCATTACGAAGCTCCAGACAACTTTGCCTGGGACAAGTTTTGGGAGGGAAGCACACAAATCAGCCCCAACTCGATCGTCACGGGCATTTTCACCGTCATGTGGTGAGATCCCAACTCTTTGTGACGAGCGGTTGACCGTAGACCTGATTCATACCCTGGCTTCTTAGGTCTTTCTCCGGATATACCTCCGTGAATATCGTTTTAGGTGAAGTACGCGATCCTGTGCGGACGGTCCAGCGGGCTGCACCTTTGGCGTTGCTCCTGGTTTTCATTACATATACCGCTGTTAATATTGGGTACTTTGCTGTCGTTGCCAAGAGTGATGTTCTGAATAGCGGAAGGCTCATTGCGTGAGTATAACTGCACTAGCCTCACGGCCTCGTTGACTCACGAGACTCTCCTAACTAGAGCGCTTTTCTTTCGGAATCTATTTGGTCCGGCGACAGAAAGGGTGAGTCAGACGCGTTCCTGGGCGAAATATCAAGGGAATCATTTGCCAACAGCTGTTGAGCTTCATTATTGCGATGTCGGTACTAGGGAACACACTCGCTGGTGCATTCGTACAAGGAAGACGTATGTATTTCTCTTATCACAGTTACTTCTCAGACAGCTTGACGCGTGTTCGCAGTCATTCAAGAACTTGCACGCGACAAAGTTCTTCCGATGTCATCCTTCTTTGCTAGCGCGAAGCCTTTTAATACCCCATTCGCCGCAATGGCTTTGGAATATGTGATTTCGGTCGCGTTCGTGCTATCTATACATCCCGGGGACGCGTACACCTTCCTTGCAAATTGTGCGTCTCCTTTCATTCACTCTCCTTACAACAGCCTCACGCCGTGCGTAGTATCCATATATGCAGTCGCGATCATTGACTTGCTCCTGTCAATTGGCTTATTGCTATTACGCTCGAAATCGTACCGTGAGCTAGGATGGAACCCTCCGTTCCGCGCACCGAAGCCTGCCATCATCGCTTTCGCTGCAATCAATGTGCTTTTAATTATCATTCCTCTCATTCCTCCCACACCTGGCACTCAGACCTATAAATTTCTCCCATATTGGGTGAGTAGTCTCTGTATAGGCTAGAATGCCATAGTGATGCTGGTGTTTGTTATTTCAGTCACACGTTCTTGGTGCGGGCCTGACGGCAACCCTTGGCGTGGCCCACTGGTATCTTCGATTTCATGCCCATCCGATGCGCTGGCTCCAAAGTCGATGGTCACTATCCAAGTTAATGAACCGCTAGCACGACGATCCGTGGATTCTGTAGTACAAGTATGTTCGCACTTTGCAGCGGAGGTACACTTATACGTAGCTGCACTTAGAGTCATCATGTTTAAATCAACCATGACTTTGACTGAGATCGTGATGATATTAGGCCCAGGAACTTCGAACTTCGAGCTGTTTCGTCGGCAGAACAAGCTCTATCTCAATAAATGACGAGAAATGTACGATCGCAAAACAGAAAAGTCCAGATTCAAGGTTCGTACAGATGGAATGGAGGTTACTGGTAGTGGTCAAGTCACGATCAAGTGGTACTGAGCCGTAGCTTGAGCGCAGGGGACCATTTCATCCTTTGATGATTCGGCCGGCCCGTACGCCGCCGCTGAACAAGCACCGCCATACCTTGAAAGTCGCTGTTCCTCTCCCGAATCGCCCATCCATCCAGATTCCAGATTCCAGATTCGGAACATCCTCACCTCACTGAAAACTCCCTATCCCCATGACCTCCGTCTTGCAGTACGGCTGATCAAGGCGGATCTCACACCCCCCGTAGAGTTTCTTGCACTCCACGCCCGGTCGCCCGGTCTGTGTACCGACAAGTATTCTCACCGACTCAAGTTGAAACATCTCAGCCCCGCGCTGCTCGAGCTCCTTGCCACTAGTATCCCCTACCTTACCCTCCTCGAATTGACATTTAGCGAAGTTATGGCTACCGCTGGGCACGATCCCTGCCCACTCCAGACAGCAAGAAATTGTGAGCCTTTTCTCCTGAGCCTACCCCTCTAATCGATCATCGCCCAGTCTCGTAGAGGTTTTTTGAAGCAGCGATGCAAGCAAATCCTGTTCCTTTCGCATCTTGGGAGCTTTCAAGATTGAAGCTCGTTCAAGAGGCCCGAAACATGGGCGCCGAAGAACCATCAGATTTTTTTCGGCTTGCATTCCAGCACTATAGAATCAAATCGAATGGGTCACGTATCTCTAATTGACATAGTGATAAGCACATAGCTTACTTACTGGGCCCTGACAAGAGCGCTCCTCGTCTTTCAAGACCGATTGTGTAGATGCAAGAGTCACCATATGATGAATTCCCTATGTAGTATACATTATGCACCACGCCCTGTGTTCAGAAGCTTAAGCGTGATGTTACCGTTCCGACTTGTATAATGTTGAAATCAGCCTCTCGATGATGTTTATCTTTCTTATTTGACTCGAGTCATCGTCTTCGAAGACCAAATGAACACAATAAGAAGATAAGGAAAATGATTGATCTACGCGCTAATGTGGTCGTTTGTGGTACAGTCTGAAATCACGGTTTCGAAATTTGACATGTCTTCCAAAGTATCAAGACACCATGTTCCGGAGCCCGACTGACGTGAATTCCCTCGTTCCTTTTCAGAGGTGCGAAAATCGAGGATGACTTTTGATCCCTATAACGGGCTCGTTAAGTCGACAGTATAATTTAGGTGGATAAGAAGGTCTGACCAGGTTTGAAAGCAAAGAGATCAACAATCTAGGACGAAAACGTAAGGGATCAGTACCAGAGGCTACAGACATACGAAACTCGACACTCACGCAAACATATTATGGGTGAGGGTACTCACCGATAGAGCGTAAGTCACGGTACTGGACCAAAACACTTTTGCAATCATAAGCACATGAGATGACGCTGGCACAAAAAAGCAATGAGACTCACCGATCACTGACACACAGGCTAGTGCTCCATTTTGAAGAATAAGACTCGATACCAGGCCCCGAGGTCGATCGTTAAACTTCAAAGACCGATCAAAGGTCATTCCCCATATGATGATCTGAACGATGACGATAACGGCACTGGTAGACTGTCAGAAGGCTGGTTTAATTCTATAGGTGGCACTCACGAATTGATTATTGCAGGTCGCATAGGCGTCCGGTCAATTAAGCAAGTCGAATCAAGTTGTATGGTGGTGAAGATATCAATACCGGTGTATAGGATGACGGCACGCTCAAACACCCAGACGGATACAAGGAAGCAAAGAACGTAGATGTTGCTGTTGAAATGTAGTGCAGACACTAATGAAACCGTTAACAGGATAGTATTAGTCTCGAAGCGAAAATCAGTCTCACCACGCAGCATAAGCACAGACTGAACGGCGCCAAACAAGAGCTGAATCACAGCTGACTGAAAACCAAACCACCATAGGCAGTGGCGACGTGATATTGGGTTTTTGGAAAGCAAAAGAGTCGTAGTCCAGACGAGGTTCGCTCTGAAATTTGTCTGAGGCCCCGCGTGGTCACAACATGCAGCAGATAGGTTTACGCACGTTTGCCCAAATAATCCAAGGTATCTGACGAAAACGTAGAGCCCAAGCATACGGGGGAGTTTGCCTGTCGTGAATATAAGCCTGAAACGAGTAGAGAACCCATCAGAAAGTCAAGCAACTCGTTCGAGATGAAAAGTTTTGGCGCACCTCCAGACATGTTCATGCTCTCGACTGAAACGGAACGCGCAATCCAGGACCAACCAAACCCACGTAAGGACTATTCACCGATCTTAACAAACGGGCTTTGTCAGGTAATGGAAATCCCGCACGTACCAGTAAAGAATTTCCTCGTAGCTAAGTTCTCCCAGAAAGTTTGTGAAGCTGTCCATACCATCCTGGTGTATGGGGTTCGCTCCCACCAAAAGAGAATATACTCCCCTCAATGGTAGAAATGCAATAGCAAAGACAGGAGGACGAGAGTGGTCGTTTAACTGCTCATTGTGAGTGGTGAGCGATACTATATGATAATCGTGCAGGATCGTGCAGGGTCGCCTCGATTGTAACGGAGGAGACGCCGCGCACGAGGCGAGATTCGCTTTCGGAATGCAGATCTTGAGAAGGACTGCGCACGCTCAGAAGCGGCCTTGTAATCATGGGCGCAACGTTGGCGCACTTGTTATTCGGGCGGAGCTTTCAATAGCTTTCGGCAAGCTGGCGGCGGCCCTGCATATGGTTGGGTGACCCTGATAGCCAGAGCCTTGCGTGGTTTACATTAGTAAAGATCGGTCCCTGGTCATATAATGTAAAATGAAGTTTAAAAGTCGTATTCAATTTGAGATGTCGGAGGTCGGCGGGCCCCTATCCATACTGAATGTGTCAAAGTTGGGTCAAGACTCAAGGATCCAACTATGAGGCTGGTCCTATGTCCATAATGTCAGAATCAGGTAAGTAACCTCCACAAGCGCCCACACGTCCACACTACTGGGAACTGGACCTACAAATCGCCCTTAACGGATTTCGCGGCTCGGAGACCGTTTAACGTTCCTTGTGATCATTGCTTGGCAACACCGACCTAATTTTATATTGTGGGCTGTGAAAGTCAGTTGCATGAGTTTCAGTGATTAAGTATTTTCTACTTGAAGTTTTCAGCTCTGAGGAGGGAAGGCTCGGTCGCCCAGGCGGAAGCCATACGTCGTCTGGAAGACTTCGATTTAACTGGGTTCGAAGGAACGAGTCGATATTGTGTTGATGCTAAATTCAGATTAGTGCGCAGTAAGTCACCGTGGGGCACCGGCACCGCTGTTGACGACGCATTGGATCATTTATTTTGGTCCCGTTTACTGCTAGTCAACCCAAAATTAAAGTTCACTAAAGACCACACCAGGATGCATACTGACAATTCACTCGCGAGGGTCCTTCTGGCCTCTGAAAACGCGGCTTGGACAACCACCTAAGTGACAGGGGATTGGAAAGCTGTACATAGTTTGGCTTCTGATCAGACTGACAGCCTTGTGATATGTAGGAAGCCAGTTGAGGCTGCCACCAAGGACTGGTTTCCTTGGGTCTTAATTGGTCCAGGGCCGTCTCGGAAGCTGGGGCCCGGGGAGGAGCGACAATGCTGATTATGAGAAATTCGCCAATCCCCTTCAAACACAAGCAGAGAACTCAAGATTAGAAATCCTTTATGTCATCACTATCCAACCATCCGCCTTTGGCCTCCGTGTCTCGTCACAGCGGCCGGATGCTATCATCGTCCTCGCCGTCTGCCCTGGCCATCTGCCAAAATCATAGGCGACGCTTAAGAAACAACAGCTCTCTTCTGGTGCGATCTGCGGGTACCTGCTTGGAACGCCATATCATTGACCGATGAAAGTATACCTCCACATAACTCCGGAAGAACGACCCTTACACACTCTGAGACCACTCTTGGAGTGGCCTCGCAAAAATAGATAGGCTCTGGAGAGATCCACCTCCTTTTCATCAAGACTCTGCGCGACCCCGAACGAAGCTCCCAATGCGAACTTGAGGGTCGAAAATAGCCGATGGGAATGCGGAGGGCGGAGAAAATGTTCTGCCGAGGCATGCTCACGAGCTTTCAAGGTGCTACCCAATTCAATAGTAACTTGAGCATGGTTCCATCCACTTCGTTGTTTGGGCTGGTGGTAGAAAATATCAGGGAAATTACAAGGGTACCGCCCAGCCCCGCGCATGTCTTACGCCTTCCCACATCTTTTTCTCTCTTTACAAGCACTCAAAGACAGAGGTTTTGTGATCTTTTGTGAGCAGCGGGTAACGTGCGAAGGCAGTAAATGTATAGTGCTTAAAGATAGGAGATGCAATTAATGGGGATTCGCCCGATACTACTGGAGAAATAAGGTCAGGGTGGCGTTTTGATGTCAGAATGGAAGGAAATTCATACCGCGGCATCGCCACCACTAGAGTCAACCAACTCAGCCAATCGGCTACACCGTCACATCGCTCTATATCATCACAAAACTGTCGATAATTCTGGTGGATATACAACGAGAAAATGGATGAATCGATGGGAGAATCGGCGTAGAGTGACTGCATGAAAGATGAAAGATGAAAGATGAAGATTAGGGATGAGTAACGAGTTTAAGGTTACACTTACGTCGATCCTGCTCGCCTCTCGATTGTGTCCTTGGAAATCAGGCAGTACAGTCATGACCCATGGCCCATGGATCTCGGTGGAAGCCCAAAGCTATGGGTTTTGACAAATTATGTGTTATGGCAGGGACGTTATAGGGGGAATGGCCAGTCGGTGGAGCCAAAAACTTATGGGTTGTGGCTGATTACGGGCTTAGATAGCTATACCTTAGAACAGCTTTGACTGTAGTTTCGGCGGCGGATCCTCGAGTTATGCGTCGGATAATTTCTCCTTTTACACGTCCTTAGTTGTGGCGGAGGAGTTAGGAGGGTTGCCTGTTCCTGAGAAAATAAGACAGGTCAGTCTCGGGAATCGAAACAACACTTTCGTTTATTATACAGAATTTTCCCGAGGAGGTGGAAGAGCACGAGACTTTATTCGCCTCTTGTCACCGATTCCAATACGATCATTTTACTCTTCTCGCCTCCTTTCTTCTTTCGAGTTCTTCCAGACAGCTCAACGATACAGGCAAATTGAAGAGCCATGATGGCACTTCTAGCAGATTCGACGATAGCGTGGAGAACCTCACTCGACGGTGGCGACCTGGAAGATGTCGAGAAATGTGGCGTTTGTTGTGGTGCTTGAAGTCCTTTCGTTGGGGGGGGGGGTCGGCGGTATCGGATTGGATCTGCAGATACCCGTCAGTGAATTTGACCAACGCGCCAAAAGACAGGTGTACGGTACCCGACTCGGACTTGAGTGACGTAAGGACCACCTAATAGATACTTGGGCGGGACCGTTCATATGGCCACGACTCATTCTTTTTTCACTTTGCCCAGCCTCCACCATTTGTCATTCTCTTATCCGCTACTTCGCCTCTGACCCCAGCATCGCTGACCTGCAGTGAATACATACGCAGTCGCAGTCACTAACTTGTTTCTGTCAGTTGGTTTGTTGCTCTTGCACTCACCCTCGTACCGTGAGTGGAGATAGAACCTCCCATTTCGCGCACCAAACTCTGTTGTTGACACCGTCTTTGTCGTGCTCAATGTACCGCTGGTCCTCGTTCCGGGCCTTCCTCCCACATGTAGGACAAGCACCTATGTTTCACTTCCTTACTGGGTGAGCCTTTTACTCGCGTCAAGATTTTGTAGTGATACTGACTTTTGTTTTCAGTCGCATGTTCTTGGTGCCGGCCTAACGGTTCTGCTTGGCATGGTGTACTGGTATATTCGATATCAGGTGTCTCTTTCGCGACTGGGCTTTCAACACGACGATGAACAAGTCGTGGAAGACCATTAGTGCTAGCCCGCGCTATGGATGAGGTATTGTTCTTCCAATCTCCAGTGCACCCGATTCTCCTATCGTCTGGACAACACAGTTTTTTTTTTGTACACCAGTCTTCCGCATAATTCTCGAAAGACACATTGCTAAAATCATATCAAGATTTACCTTCCAAGTTACACACGCACTCTAGACTGTAGCATTTTTTGAGGTGAAGCTGATGTCCCCGCTATTCACAGTCAAAGTCAACCGTGACAAATCAGCTCGGAGGGGCTAATATTGTCCAAGAGACTCGAGAAGGCACAACAGCTCGAACAAGGACATAACGAGAGTGTTCATATGACCAGACGTGACTGATTTAAGGTTGGAGGAAGTGAACTAAAAGGTTACGTTGAGCTGCTTTAGCCTCTTCCTTGAAGCTTCAAGTTTGAGTTGAGGTTGAGTGATGAACCTGATCCAGTAACGCACCACGTGCTTTGTGACGATCGCATTGTGCAAGTGACAGCGAAAACGTCACAGAAGAATTAAAGATTACGTTCAAACTGCCAAAGGCAATGTCCAACAAGATGACAAGCCTTGGGTATGACTAGATATGGTCTGACCTGCCTTGCCATCTTTGTCTTTCACGATACTCCCATCCAGGAATATCTTGATCGATCCCTTTTCCTGATGTTGAGCCCCGGGTACGGATAAGATTCTTGATTAGCACGCATGTCACGGGTCTTTCTCTCAGCTCGAGGATGAGCGCTTCATGATCAACCCATGAAGTATTTGTGTCGCGTGTGTGATCCTCTCCCGCATGGCACAATATTTCAGCTCCTCCACCGGGATACCCTCCTTCATAAGCCAATTCCGGCACGAAATATCGCGCTCCCGCTCACCGATGACGAAGCCATCCTCCCCACGTGGCGAATCCTGCGTCACAAGTATCGATGTATACTCGCCCGTCTGTGGCTCCCTGACGGACTTGAATTCGTACTGCCGCTTCTTTCCCTCGACGTCCGTTTTCATTCGGTCGACAATTGGTCCATCGCGGTCGACCATGCGCGATGCTCTGTGTTGCTCCTCATCAACTTCTTTAAACATCTGCGACGGAGCTTCATTGGCATACTTGGCCTATTAAATGCGTGGCCCCCATGCGATCCCTGTTGTCTGGGATAAGACGTAGCTGTCAAGGAGTTCGTACGGGAAGTCAGGCGCGTAGGATTGAACCAGTCGTGCAGAGGTCCGTTGATAGTTTAAACTGTGATTAGATCTAGATCAGTAATCAAACTCCTTCAAGTTGATCATGGGAACTTCTACCTTACTCTGTTCGTAGACTGTGCTGAAACTGATAGATGTCAGCATGGACAGTTCCTGGGGACCATATGGCCAGAGGATGACGCATCTTCCACAGTACAATTATCTTGTATTTCTTCCCCACCATGTCGACGTCTGCACAGGCCATGTCGATTTCAAGGCGAAAATTCCATGCCATTGCCTTGAGCAGCTTTACTTTTCTTGTGGCATCCACGTTGTTGCTATCTCACTCGAAATTCTCTCGGGGTATTGATGAACTCGCTGTTCTCTTTCCAGGGAATGAAGTTGCGGAAGTTGAAGTCCGGAACAAGTTCTCGTGGAATGCAGTGAGTCCAAGCCCTCGAATTGATGGGTGCTAATTCGAACGACCTCAATTTAATTCAGGTGGAACCTTCAGAGACCCTTGAATGGCATCGCTGCTACATGAAGTTTCAGTGTGCTCGCCTGGTTGTATGTTTTACACTTCGCATTAATGCAATCGAAGCTGACGCGTTGCAGGTACCCTTGAACTACTCCGATCCTTCAGGAGAGAAAGCAGCCATCGCACTCACGCGTCTACCCTCGTCCTCACCACCAGGGTCAACCGAGTATCGTGGCCCTATACTTCTGAATCCCGGAGGTCCCGGTGGTAGCGGAGTCAGCATGGTCCTGCGGACCGCGGAGCTCATCTCTGCTGTACTTGGCCCTCAGTTCGACATACTTGGTTTCGACCCCAGAGGTTCGGTCTTGCGCACTATGGTTCGGCAGTTTGATTGACCTTCTGCATACGCTTGCTTCCATAGGCATCGGACATTCGACCCCTCAAGTCTCGTTCTTTGAGACTGCGTTGGAACGACAGCTATGGGGTAGTAGTCAAGGCAGCCCGGGCGTCGTAAATGCGTCTACGGATGGGCTTGCACGAGCCTGGGCTCAATCGATAATCAATGGACAACTTGCATGGGAGCGGCAACCAGATGTGCTGGGCCACATTAACACGGATCAGACGGTTAGAGATATGTTAAGCATCGTAAAGGCACACGGGAGAGATAAGTTGTTGTACTGGGGCTTCTCGTGAGTTGAATCGTATTGGTAATTTGGGAACGGACACTGACAGGTCAATTTAGGTATGGAAGTGTCCTTGGAACGACCTTTGCGTCTATGTTTCCTGTGAGTTTTTACTCCTTGTGCTTCCCGCATAGCTTTCTTATCTATCTACCCGTTACAGAACAATATCGAACGCCTGATCATCGATGGAGTTGCCGATGTCGAGAATTATTATCAAAGTAAGGCCTACTACGTCTTTCGAGTTAGACGTAGGCTCACCGAACGCTTTCAGCTCTCTGGTCTACCAATTTGATCGACACATCGAAAACAATGGACTACTTCTTTACCTCTTGTCACGCTGCCGGACCTGACATCTGCCCCTTCTATGCCCCCACCCCGCACCTCATCAAAGCTAATCTCACCGCCTTGTACGCATCCGTGAAAGCGCGCCCCGTGCCCGTGCGTACGGCTACATCATATGGTCTCGTGGACTACAGTCACCTGCGTAGGACTATCTTTACAGCACTATACAAACCATGGGCAGCGTACCCCGTGCTCGCTCATGCCCTGGCGGCGCTTTCCCAAGGGGACGGTGCACCATTGTTTGCGATGAACGATCCACCCAAATTCCAGTGTGATTGTGCTCCGGATTCCGAAGAGACTGAGTTCGGGGGAGACGCGTCCACGACTATATTGTGCAATGATGGTGATGATATTTCGGGATCGTTTGAAGACCTGGAGGAGTATTTTGAGGATGTTATGCGGAAATCGGATTGGGCGGAGATTTGGGCCGGGATTAGGACTTCCTGCGTGTGAGTCTCATTCTGCTTGTCACTTGTTTGGTTTGAGAACAGGGCTTTGCAGGGGATGGCCGCACAAGCCTAAGACTCGTTTCAGAGGTATGCCATGTGTGAATGCTGCATTCTGCCGCTGATATTCAGCCATGAATCGAACAGGCCCCTTCGAGGCGAACACGAGTTTCCCGCTCTTGGTCATCGGAAACACAGCTGGTGAGGTCCTCGAATAACTTTTCGCGTTCCTTCATTGACCTCTGGCATAGACCCGGTGACACCTTTGTGGGCGTGAGCCAATTTTCCTGGTCTTTTCTTATGTAGCAGCTTTCGAGCAGGTTTTATCTTACAGGGCCAAGAAAACAGCCAAAGGGTTTCCCAGCTCCGTAGTCCTGACGCAGGACTCGCCCGGTGTACGTCAACTAGTTCTCATGCGAACGATACACGCTAATCCCTAAACTAGTAGCATTGCTCACTGTCTGCCCCCTCCGTCTGTACGCAAACGTATATTCGGGACTACTTCGTGAACGGTACCCTACCACCGCCCGGTACGATATGCCCCGTCATCGGAACTCCCTTCACTTCACTGGGATCGGCTCCGGATTCTAATGACCGTCAAGAAGTCTTGAGCAACACGTTCAGTCACCGGTTTTCAGGGGACGAGCAGGCTATATACGACGCAGCGAGAAAGCTTAGCCTGCAATATGATATCCGGCCGTTACACTAATCGTGCGGCTGAATCAATTTCACTATTGGAAGCGCTGATCCATGGCAGAGCACTCGGCGCTCGCGTTAGCAATAGGCAGATTCTAAATCTGATACTCCAAGCTCCAATGACGTTGTCCTAGTGATTTTCCTCATTTCCCTTGAAGTTCAAGGGTATGTATTAGCTACTTGGTATAGTTTTGCGGTTCTCGACATACATTATATGTTTGAGAGCAATTTGAGAGTGTCCATGTGCTTACCGGAAACAGTTAATATTTGTCTCCACCTCTCTTTCAACTACCCTCAGGAGTCAAATATTGCGCGTGGTACGAGTTGGTATGTTGATAGTTTGACAGAGGCCCGACGTTGACGTGACGAATACTAATTACTTCAAGACATCTATGCTAAAGAAATCATCAATTCACTCAGGCACCCGAATAAGGTATGTATTACGTCATACTGTTGAAGTTGGCCATCATGTTCTCAAATCGTTCTTCATCTGGATCCTCAACTTTACACCGGTCAGACCGTTTGGTTGAACTTGTTCAGGCCCCCCAGAATAACTCCTGAAACTCTTTACTGTCGACGCGGGCTTGTCCTTTTGTTTTATCGTGGCGACGCTTCCTTGTCTTCAATTAGTTTCTTATTCGGCCCAGCTGCTGCCTCCGTGAGGTTAAGACAGGGTTTAGCTTGCCATAACCTATTGATTTCTACCCTGGCGCTCCAACGTTGCCGTGTCCCATGGTTTAGCGAGGATGACAGGCTCTTATAAGACTCCAACGGGCGACGAGACCCCAACTCCTACTGCCTCAGCTACTATGGACCCAGAAATCGAGAAAACTGCTGAGATCTCGTTCAAGATTCGAGAGGCCATTCGGCAGTCTCTCCCTGCCCCTAAGGAACAGTTCTTCACTGTAATGGTCCCAGGGAAAGTGGTGAACTTTGCTGTAAGCTTTCCTTTGTCGCTCATGTCAAATTTTCTTTGAACCTCAGCTGCGTCTAGGATTTCACCGAAGGTTTCGACAGCGATGGGCACTTGACCACTCCCGTTCTTCCCACGTCGGTTGAACTTGCACAGGCGATGTTATGTGATGACATGCCCGTTTTTGGGCCTGTTCAGCTTGGGCCTACTGGGAGGTCGGTCGCAGGCAGTTATGATATGGCAATCAGCAAGCTCGTTCCCACAGGTGCGTGTATTACTTCCTTCTACAGCCGCTGTGACCGATAGGTTACTCTATAGGCACGACTATCGGCCGCGACATTGTGGAAGGGGCTGAGTTCGACAATTTGCCAGAAGCTGAAAAACAACACCACAAAGCTATGGCCTGGCTGACGGAACGCGATCCTAAGCATGACAACAAAACGCGCGTCGAGGTGTATGGTACGAAGCAGGCGGCACATACCAAAGCCGTAGAGAACAAAATCAAAGCTTTTGATGATGCTTTGACGAGGGCTATGAACGACCCACTCAACACTTCGATTGCCAGCCGACGCGCCGCTTACGATAATTGGGTCAACGAAAACTCGAGGACATATCGCAACAGTGTACAGGCTGCTTATATGGACTGGATTGTCAATGGGAACAAGGAAGAGGTTGAATATTGGTTCTCCATCGTCGATCGACAGACTGCGATGGCATGCGTCGAGGCAAGCAAGGTCCGTTTCTACACATTTGTGAGTTCATGGCGTACCTTACAATGTTTGGTCATGTCTTTAGGAAGCAATGCGTAATGCTGTGGTCATGGACACCGATGGCTCCGCTGAATTCAACAAAGTCAGATTATCACCTACGAACTGGTGCGTTCTATCCTGAGTATGATCGCATCTTTTCTTGACACTCTTCTTCTATAGGGCCGTCATTGCGCACCAAAAGGCTCAGAGCGGCAATAATCAGACAAGGACTGTCGAGTGGTACACATGGGAGGTTTCGCGATTGAAGAAAATGAATAGTTTGTTGGATGCCATGATGGCGGTATGCACAGCTGTTCGACGTTCGTGCTCCTCTGACTGACTGACTGGTTTATGACAGACCACACCCCAGGGAGATACTCCAGTAGCGGCTGGTACCGCTGCTATCCAGAACAGCGATACACATTTGACAGAAACGATGACTAAGTTTCTCAAAGCTCGTGATGCCTACGAGAAGGCTGAGCGCACGTGAGTTCTAAATACATTATTCGTGCATTGCCTGAAATTGTGCACTATATAGCGACCCTAAGCCAAGCAAGAATGAGCGGCAGGCATTATACAAGACGTACAATGACGCGCGCAGCGAGTTGGACGAGGAGAAACTTAAGAAGAACAAGGAAGATGTTCAAGCTATCACCCACTTTGCCCAGGACGCACAGGACAAGATGCATAAAAAGTTGGCGGACGAAGGCATGGCCCCGAAGTGGAAGCAGGAGAATGCGGATAAGATTACCCAATACACTGCGGCGATCAACGCTCTTCTCAAGAGCCAGGAAGGCCCCGACAACGGTTTAATCCAAAGAGTTGCAAGGGACGCCAAAATACCTGATCCGTATCCAGACCCATCGGTACCGAAGAAGGAGGGACCTGACTACTTTACTGCAATCTCCGTCGAAATTTCCTCCTCCAGCTCCGAGGAGACCTCGACTTCACATGCGACCGCGGCGTCTTTTGGAGCCAGCTTCGCCTATGGACTCTTTGGTCTCTCAGCCAGTGCTTCCCACTCGGATGCAGCGTCTGACGCGGCAAAAGCTATGGCCAGCTCCAGCGTCAAGATTGCCTTCGAATGCATGCGCGTTGACATCACACGATCGTGGCTTCGTTCAGAGCTCTTCTTCGATTCGGAGTTGACTACCGGCCCCAAACAAGTGTGAGTTGCTATATCCTCAGCTGAACTTCCCACTCAACTCTTCACTAGAATTTCACCGGGATATGGCAGGCTGCGCGCACTCCTGGAAGGGACCGCGAAACCTAACGCAGGCGAGAGCATCCAAGACGAAATTCAGCGGTACAGCACATTCCCGATGTATCCCACAGGTCTGTCTCAAATTTCATCCCTTGCTTGCTCTTTCGATTGATCATGCTATCACAGCATTCTTATTAGCGGCTAATGTTGTGCTGGAAATCAGTGGCGAGACGTCCGCCATTCAGAACCACTTCAAGACGTCGAGCACTTCTGGGGGTGGGAGCCTTGGTTATGGTCCTTTCTCAATCTCGAGCAGCGTGTCACATACCCAAACGTCAACGTCATCGGAATTCAAGGCGACTGCGTCTGGATGCAGGTTAGCAGCTATAGTTGAAGCTCCTTCGTTCAGTTGTTGTCTAATAGGGCCTCTAGGATTACGATCAAGTCACCACAGATTATTGGATGGATTTCCCAGATGGTTCCAGCTCTTCCACGCCTGAAACAACCGAAGTCTACTGGCGGCAGTGACGATGAGTGGTCCAAATTTTGGTCCAAACCAGCGACGTCTTGACCTCTTGCCCGCCATTGATGGGGTCAATGTCGCGTTTGTTTACGACTAGATAGTGATGTTGCCTTGCGTAACTAATTTTTGTCAAAGCAGTACTTACTGAATCATGATGGCCAATGCTGGCCAATTTGTCGCTGTGTTTCTACCCGCTCTTTGTATGCGTAAACTATGGTGTGGTGTGATAGCTCTGGGGTGTGGTGACGGCAACGATTGTAACGTGGGAGACATTCGCCCTCACCGTGATACCTCGACATGGACACGCCCACACGCCCAGCTCCAACATGAACGTGGGGGACATGGAGCTGCAGACAGTGCTTGACCAATGATGGGGCATGAGCGGTTATTTGCTGGGGCACTCTGATCTAGCAGCCTCCGACTCACTCTGTCTCACCCCTAGGCAAGGGCGCGCATCCTTGAATATGGTGCTTCCATAAATGCACCCCGACAATTGCACAATAACATGTGCCTGGGTCCCCTATATGTATCTTCAACCCGATGCGAAGAAATCCCTCAATTTATACCTGAGCCGGGTGCAAAAGGCAATCCAAAATCAGAGTTCTCAAAAACTCAACTGATGCTTCCCTTCAAAGTGATCGAGGGCAAATATGATGAATGCGCATCACCCACAGAGGGATGTATAGTAAAGCTTCACAATGGAAAAAAAACTCCGAGACAATTGAGCAGGAAATAGTAGAGAAATTGCCATTTGTATCAAGGAGTGGTGGTGTACCAAGGATCGGTGAAATACTATACTATATAGTTGACGCCCTTATAAGTCCCGTGGTGGTGCTGGCGAACTCACGGCAGTGTTGTGGAACTCGCTGGCAGTGTTGGAGTACTCACTGGCAGGCCTGCAGAACTCAGAGTCGCTGAGTTGTTCTAGACTTGTTCGAGCTGGCGTGGGTCTCGCGGCCCCACGTCTCGCATGGTCAACAACGTCATGCTTCCCAACAGCGCCAAAGCAAGCCCTCCGATGAACACCAGCACCATCAGCTTGGTACTGACAGTTTGGGCAGTCTCCTTCAGCTCTTCCGTGGGGAGTACGTTCCGCTGTGCGTGGGCCTCTTGTGCTCGGAGATGCATGATTTGATGAAACAGTGGTGCCTGGCTCGAAGGCGGCTGGCAATCAACCATAGTGAGTGTCAGAATAGGCTTGAATAAGAAGGGTATGCCTCACGGTGGGCGCCAGGGCGGCGCTACTGACATGCACAGCACCGCTCACAGTGAACTCGAAGGGCGGGAGACGGTCTGCGGCTGCCAGGGTCGCGGGTGCCAGCGACATGCCGTTTTTGATTATAAGCGCGGCGGCTCCAGTCGCCCAGGGAGAGGACGGCAGCAGGGAAAAATCCGCCCCCCACTCTCGGTGCTCCAGTTGAAGGACGACGCGGTCGCCCCTCCGCACGGCGTTCACATGTCTGCCGGGGAGATCGGGAATGTCGGACATGGGTCTCGCGCCGTGCGTATGGCTGGAATAGACGAGGCCGGCCCAGGAAAACGCGCGCATGATATCGTTGGTGGGAATGAGGGCATTTGTAGCCTGCGAGCCCGTCCTGAACCCGGGGGCGGTGCAGTCCGATTGGATGACGCTGTAGGCAAGTTGCAATGCGGGGGCCGTGATGTGCTGGAGTGCGCTGCCCAGGAGGAATATGTACACAGGTGAAGCCTCGGAAGGAGCATTCCTGGCGTGGAGGCATTTCTTCATCCAAGTTAAGATAGGTGCGAGGTGGAAAACCGTTTTCTCTCGGTCATTATTGATGGTATGAAGGCCTGTCGCAAAGTCAGAAAAAGGCTGTTACTACGTGGTGGAACAAAACCCACCTGGCTGTGATACTAAATGAGCTGCATCAGCCCCAAGGTTGACCTCGCGCAGAGTCGATGGGCCGGCACTTCCATCCCACTGAAAGACGAGAACCCTCGTAGACAAAGCGCCTGCGTCAATGAGAGCTAGATACGACACCATGCTGCACAGTGCACAGGACTCGGAATTAATGGTCTAAAGCTGGACTTTCATATATGTGTGATATATAAGTCGTTTGGCCAACAGGGCCGCATGGCTATTGAAATATTGACAGACAGCATGGGCAAATAGCGCTTAGTGCTGGGGCGTAGTGCTTTACGAGACTGTTGGCGATAGCTCGGTTGCGAATAAGGCTTGAAGTCAAAGTTCGGTCACCGTCAGAGGTCAGAGGGATCGTCAAAAAATGACATTATCCGTGATAGGATCCAGTAGTGCAACGGCACATAACGCACAGGCAGACAGCAGAAGTGGGTGACGAGTCTTCGACGAAACTTTACTTCGAATTCAATTGTCGCTTGAAATGTGGGTGCAAGTTGAGTGTGCGGTCGGCGGACAGCGGATCTATGTAATCGGCTAATTTGGACATCATCACATGTGCCTTCTGGACTAATCATAGTAGCGGTTGCCGTACCACCTTGCTTTTGTAGCGGCCACTCCATGCCAGACATCTTCTATGAAGTGACCAGTGTAGGAATGAGCGCCATAGTACACCACACATCGCATAGCGTATATATAATCTGACCCGATAGTGATTGATGGACAAATTGAAACAGATATATGTAGGGCTGACACGTCGAAGGCCAGCAAGGGCGGAGCATGCAAGACTCTTCAAAGACGGCACTCACAAGACAGACATCTAGACTCCAGCTCAGCTTCAGGGGGTTCCATGTATCATGGAAGGAGGATAATGAGAGGCGAGTTTGAGCGTCGTGTCTAGATTTTCAGTCCTGGATGAACTGACGAAATGGGGAGCTCAAGAAAGTCCGTCTACCACTGTAAGGGCGCTAGTGATACACGCACATTCCAATATCTTGAAATGCAGCGCGTGAGATGGCTGCACGTTAATAACAACAATGACCACAGCGGAGAGAGCAAATAATTGATTAACGATGATAGTCCATAACAGGCAAGACTGGCAACACGACAGTTTCCAAATTAGGGCACATGAGACATGAATAATAATAATAATATTTATTTATTTGTCGACTTGGGGTTCTTTGTCAAAGAACATCTCATTCAAGGATGTTACTACAGCAGTTCAACAGGACACATTTAAAGGATATGCTGTTGCAATGAGGGTAGAAGGCAATGTACAAGGAATTCAATGACTCTGAGATGAATCATGAGGGCCATATGAATCGACAACGACAATGTGGAAGTCACAAATACAAAGAAAAAAATTATGGTAAGTATCAACAGCGGAGAGGGCAAGACCAGTTCACATGGCTCGATTTTCGAGGACAGGCTGAGCAGCGATGGAGAAAGAAAAAGAAAAAGAAGTCCATGACGTTGATGAACAAGCAATAGTCACACGGCTCAATTTTTCGAGGACAAAATGGTCAGAAGAATAACCTCAATCTATAAATAGATCTCGGAACGTCGTTGCCGTGAGCTGACATGGATTTCTACATACCATGAACATCTTCTCGGGCTATGGAGGGCGCATTGTAACAACCGTTGAACGTTGAACAGCCGAGGAAAAAAATCATGTTTGGTGACCCCGCCTGGACCCAACAAGTCAGCGCCGCGGCGGTGAGTTACGTAAGAGGAGTTTACAGTTATTAGGATGGGAGCTGGCAGAACAAAATTACCATATAAGGAGCGAGATGACACGGAGAGACCTAGCTAAAGCAGGGTGATAGGCTCGCGTATGCTAACTGTGGCAAGTAATGCCGCCGCGGTCGATTCACACTCTGACTGTTGGAAAAGCAAAATTTAAATTCAAAAGCACCATCTAAGCTTCTGAATTTGGCAGGCCAAACTACGTACGCGTGCTACCTCACAAGTTATACTGGCGCGCTTCCCGCCTCTTCTGCTCCTACAACTACCTTGGTACCGCCACCGTATCCCTCCTTCATGAGATCCAGTGCTGGTATTTGCAAGTGCTCAAGTCCTTGAATAACATCCCAAATTGAAGAAAGAACAATAAAATATGCGTGCGGTAGATACATTGTGCATGCCGAGACCAGTGATATGCAACACCAAAACCCATCTAAGCTCTTCCCCCCTAAGGACTCTGCATGACCGCATCCTCCCCCGCCCTCGGCACGCCCCTAACCCGCTTCCTCACATGCCCCTTCGCACTCGCACTCCCCGCACTCCCGCGCCTCACCCGCCCCCGCCCCACGCGCTCCCCGTCGCTCCCACTGCTCCACTCCCCGTCCTCCTCCCCCTCATTCTCGTCCCCGCCCTCGTCCCCCGTATCCCACACCCCGCTCCCGCTGCTGCTCGTCCGCGCGCGCCGGTGCAGCGCCGGCGTCCGGCTCTGCGCCTCCTCCTCGCGCTCCTCGTCCCCCCCGCCGTACACGCTCCCCGCGTCCGACGCCGACGCGACGCTCCCCGCCACGCTCGCGCGCCCAGGCCGTATCGTCGGCTCGTCGTCCGTCGTCTCCGTGTCTGCCTCCGTCTCCGCCTCGGTCTCGGTCTCGGTCTCGGTCTCTGTCTCCGTGTCGGTCTCGGACCGTGATCTCGGCCGTGTTAGGGAGGGCGTTGGGGGCGGGGGTTTTACGGAGAAGGACACGTGCTGTGGATGTGTCGTGGGGGGCACAGGCTGATGGTGATTTGGGACCGTCCCGCCGTACGCGTCGATGGCGCCCATCTGGCGCAGGGAGGACGGGGGCTCGGGAGAAGGGGGGCGCGGGACGTCGGGGGAGGTGGAGAAGAGGATCAGCTGCTCGGCGTACCGCTGCATCTCTGCCGTCGATATAACCAGTCTGAAGTCGTTCAGGAGCAGGAACTGGAGTTCGAGCTGGTTCAGCTCGGCTAGAGGCAGGCCCCCAACCTTGGTATTATTTTTAGCCGGTCAAGTGACAGGAATAATGTAGTCTAGACTCACCTTGGCATACCGGGAGTTGGTGTAGAACACGTCGCTGAAAAACTTGCTGGCGACGGTGACGCCGGCAATAACCAGGCGGTGGATATTGAATGAGTCGATGACAAAGCTCCGTCCCACCGCATCGCCGCTCAGCTTGCTCATGCGGTCGAAATACACCAGCAGCGCGAGGAAGACCTCGTTCGTGGTCGGGCAGTACTTAAGGATGCGCAGCAGATACGCCTCCAGCGATATAGTAGGCACGTTCCGCGCGTGGAACGTGAGAGTCGCGGCGGGCGTGGTGAGTGCGACCCTCGAGGCCGTCGTCAGTGAGGGCCACAACGCAGTATGCGTATGTGGATGGATCGCGTGCTGAGATGACGTCGGTGAGGGCAGGGGTGATAGCGAGTCGTTGGTGGCCGCGATCTGCGTGAGCAGAGATGCGAGGAGCCGAAGGAGGTCCTGGGCGGGATACGAGTGGATATCAACGACGGGCGGCGGCGGCGGGGGTGCTGGGGCTAGGGCTGGGGCCGGGGGTGTCACAGGGCGGGTCTGGACATGCACTGGAGGGCGCGCGGGGAGCGCGGAGGAGGACGACGACGTGGTGGGTGGAGCTCGCGGGGTGGGTCTGCGATATGATGCGGACGGGGTCGAGGACGACGAGGACGGGGCGATTCTGTGTGCTCTGACGACGTCTGGGGGCGGATTGAAGGGTTGCGCAACGGCCAGCATGACCAGAGTCTCGCAGTAATTGTCACAAATGAAATGGCGAAGCCCAACTCCTGCCTTCGATTATGATTGGATCCTTTGTGTCTGTTTGCCGCCAACTAAACGATCATCGCACGTGGCGGCGGAGCTATTCGCAATGTTGGCACGTTCGTCATCATCACCAACCGACAATTTTTATCCACTCTTGTTTTCTACTTCCGACCACATTCCAAGCCTTTGGTATGCGCCACACACGCGTGTTTATGTGCCTCCTCTCTTGGTCCTCCGCGAAATCCTCTGTCGGAAATGTGATGGGCAATTTCCCTCAAACAATAAGGCGCCAATTGTAGTGTCGCGATGGCCCGGAGTAATGCCCCCACGATCAAAGGCTACTACTATTAGACTTCACATATATAGGTAACGTGTGTACTTTTACACTCGTTGGTGTCCTTTTTAGCGCACAGCCCGTATGTCAATCGTACTCTTCTGTTTTTCCCTGGCGGCCCGAACTGGCCCGATCTCTATATATAAAAAGCAAGAATTTAGAAGAAAGTTTTTCCCGCAGTCAGTAGCAGCCGCAATATATCTGTTACCTCGGATATGCAGCGCCTATACCTAGATCCGAGCCGCTGAGGCCACCACGTCAAGTGCGGGATAGTGGACATCAGGTTGTGGCACTGTAGATCGGACTCGGAAAACCTCCATAAAGTTCCGGGTGAAAACCTCCGATCAGGCAAGCAGTGCTGGCGGCCCCCCGCCAGCGTCAGTGGCGCACGCACATGACGCATCTCCTGCTCGTGATTGGTCGAGATACTTTGCGCCGCGCAAGCCAAGGTTGTGGTGATGATGATCGGCCTTCGGTGGGTTGGGTGCTGTTGTACGGATGATGGATTGACTCCAAGCTCCTTAAGGATGTGGATATTGGAGGAGTGTGGGGCCTGACTGGAGGTGGCGAGTCGTGAGTCTGACCTGGGAGTGTTATGGAGCTACAGACTTTCCCCGGTCGTTGACATGTCACCACTCCGACTCGATACGGACGACGATTTCTTCACAGTTTCTCACCCAATTACCTCGGAGCTTCTTGTAAAATGCAGGTCCACTATATATCCTGCTGTTGCTCACCCACAGTCCTCATATGTGCATGCAATCCTTTGTGCAGGAACATCAGTCGAGAGAATTTTGAAATGGCTCTAGTGCTTAGTGTAACACCTTGAGTCGGGAAGTTTTTCGATAGTCCTTTTTGGAGGACCACACGCCTCATTCCCAATGATCAAGAGTCCCAGAAGTACATGTCGCAATTGTGGTACAAGCATTTGAGCAGACAAGTGGGTCGGGTGCTATTGTACACATGATGGTCCATGGATTGACTCCAAGCTCCGCGAGGATGTGGATATTGGACGAGTATGGGGCCTGACTGGAGGTGGCGTGACCGGGAAGTGTTATGGAGCTACGAAGATGACATTCTGAGGGTAAAAAAATTCCGTCAAAGACTGAGTGTATTTGACGATCGCAGGCACGATATTGGTCCAACAGATCGGGTATGGGGAGATCAGGGAAGGCACTGGGGTTAGGGCGAGCCAGGAAGAGCGCTGGCAACAACTTTAGGGCGCGCAACGAGTGCGGCGAACTTAATTCTAGGAAACCTGATTCTCGTCCCAGTCCCAACAAGTAGCGGTAGGGGCGGATATGGCGCAGGAGCAGATAGAGTGCAGGAGCGGTTGGTGGCCCTACCTTCCTCGAATTGTCGTTGAAAGAAGTTATGGCTACCGCTGCGCACGATCCCCTGCCCACTCTAGACAGCAAGAAATCGTGAGCCTTTTCTCCCGAGCCGGCCCCTCTAATCAGCCATCGTCCAACAGATAGGATGTGAGGAGATCAGGGAAGGCGCTGGGGTTAGGACGAGCCAGGAAGAGCGCTGGGCGAGTGCGGCGAACTTGATTCTAGGGAACCTGATTCTCGTCCCAGTCCCAACAAGTAGCGGTAGGGGCGGATATGACGCAGGAGCAGATAGAGTGCAGGAGCGGTTGGTGACCTTACCTTCCTCAAATTGTCATCTAAAGAAGTTATGGCTACCGCTGCGCACGATCCCCTGCCTACTCTAGACAGCAAGACATCGTGAGCCTTTTCTCCCGCGCCGGCCCCTCTAATCGATCATCGCCCACTCTTGTAGATGTTGTTTGAAGCAGCGATGCAAGCAAATCTGATTCCTTGCGCGTCTTGGGAGCTTTCAAAGATGAAGCTCATTCAAGAGGCCCGAAACGTAGGCGCCGAAGAACTATCAGATGTTTTTGCAGCTTGCATTCCAGCACTGTAGAATCAAATCGAATGGGTCGTATATCTCTAATTGACATAGTCATGAGCACATGGGTTACTTACCGGGCCCTGACAGTCGCGCTCCCCGTCTTCGAAGATTGATTGTGTAGATAGATACAAGAGTTATTATGTGATGATTTTTTTACAAGGTATACATAAGCACCACGCCCTGTGTTCTGAAGTGCGATATTACCGTTCCGACCTGTATAATGTTGAAACCAGCCTCTCGATGACGTTTATCTTTTTGACTTGACTGAGGTCATCGTCTTCGAAGATCAAATGAGCACAAGAATATAAGGAAAATGATTGATCTACGCACTAGTATGACTGTTTGCGGTACGGTCTGAAATCACGCTTTCGAAGTTTGACATGTCTTCCAAAGTAGTAAGAGACCATGTTCCGGAGCCCGACTGACTGGAATTCCCTCGTTCGTCTTCAGAGTTGCAAGTGTCGGTTTCGAAGTTTAACATGTCTTCCAAAGTATCAAGACACGGCGTTCCGGAGCCCGACTGACGTGAATTCCCTCGTCCTTCTCCAGATATGCGAGTGTCAAGGATGACTTTTGATCCCTATAACGGGCTCGTTAGGTCGACAGTATAATTTAAGCGGATAAGGTCTGACCAGGTTTGAAAGCAAAGAGATCAACAATCTAGGACGAAAAAGGAAGGGATCAGTACCGGAGGCTACAAGCATACGAAACTCGACACTCACGCAAACATAATATGGGCGGGGGCATTCACCCGGACAGCGTAGGATACGGCACCGGAATAAAACACTTCCGCAACCATAAGCATGTAAGATGAGGCCGGCACGGAGAAGTAACGAGACCCACAGACCACCGACACACAGGCCAATGCTCCACCTCGAAGAACAAGGCGCGATACTGGGCTTTGAGGCCGACCTAACTTCAAATGCCGAGCGTAGGCCATTCCCCATATGGCGATCTGAACGACGACGATAACAACACTGGTAGACTGTCAGAAGGCTGGGTTAGAGTCTGTAGATGGCACTCACGAATTGGCAATGATCATTACAGGTTGCACCGGCGTCCGGTCAATTAAGCAAGTCGAATCAAGTTGTGCGGTTTTGAAGATACCAATACCGGAGCAGAGGAGGACGACACGCTCCAACACCCAGACGGATATAAGGAAACAAAGAACGTAGATGTTGCTGTTGAAATGCAGTGCCGACACTAATGAAACCGTTAACAGGATATTAGTCTCGAAGCGAAAACCAGTCTCACCACGCAGCATAAGCACAAACTGAACGGCGCCGAACAAGAGCTGAATCACGGTTGACTGAAAACCAAGCCACCACAGGCAGTGGCGACGTGATATTGGGTTTTTGGAAAGCAAAAGAGTCACAGCCCAGACGAGGTTCACTCTGAAATTTGTCTGAGGCCCCATGTGGTCGCAAGATGCAGCAGATAGGTTTACGCACGTTTGCCCAAATAATCCAAAGTATCTGACGAAAACGTAGAGCCCAAGCATATGGGGGAATTCGCCTGTCGTAAATATATACCTGAAATGAGTAGAGAACGCATCAGAAAGTCAAGTAACTTGTCGAGATGAAAAATTTTGGCGCACCTCCAGACGCGTTCATGCTCTCGACGGAAACGGAGAAAGTAATCCAAGACCAACCAAGCCCACGTAAAGACTATTCGTCGATCTTAATCAACAAGTTTTGTCAGGTATGGAGGTCTCGCACCTACCAGTAAAGATTTTCCTCGTAATCAAGTTCTCCCAGAAAGTTTGGGAAGCCGTCCATATCATCCTGATGTATGGGGTTCGCTCCCACCAAATGAGAATATGCTCCCCTCAATGGTAGAAAGGCAATAGCAGAGACGGGAGGACGAGTGTGGTCGTTTAACTGCTCATTGCGAGTTGTGAGCGATACTATATGTATGATGATCGTGCAGGGTCGCTTGGATTGTAACGGAGACGCCGCACACGAGCCGAGATTCGCCTCGAGTGCAGATCTTCAGAAAGGTTGCATAGAAGCGGCCTTGCAACTAGAATGTTGGAGCAACGTTGGCGCACTTGTTATTCGGCCGGGGCGGAGCTTTCAATAGTTTTCAGTATGTAGTTCTGGGCCAAGCTGGCGGCGGCCGTGCCTGTAGTTGTACCAAATGGCCAGAGCCCTGCGTGGTTTATATTGATGACTTACTTAGATCGGTCCTTGGTCATGTAATGTAAAATATTAAAGTTTAGAAGTTGTATTCAAATTTGAGGGGATGTCGGAGGTCGGCGGGCCCCTATCCATACTGTGTGGTCAAGGTTGGGTCAAGGACGATCCAACTATTGTGGCTGATCCTAGTATGTCCATCGTCAGAGTCAGGTAAGCAACGCCCACACCACCAGGGACTGGACCTACAAATCGTGCTTAAAGGGTTCCTCGGCTCCGAGTCCAGTAACATAGCCGTTCCTTGTGATCGAACTTAGCAAGCTTGTGATCGGCGGAGGGAATGAGTCGACGCTAAATTCAGATTAGTGCGCAGCGGTACATCACCGTGTGGCACCGGCACCGCTGTCGATGACGGATCATTTATTTTGGTCCCGTAAGTTACTGCTGGATAACCCAAAATTAAGTTCACAAAAGATGGCGCATGCCCCCCGCACCAGGATGCATACTAACAATTCACTCGTGAGGTGTCTGCCGGTCTTTCTGGGGTTTGAAAACAACCACCTGAGCGACAGGGGATTGGGAAGCCTATGGCTTCTGATCATGCTGTCACTGCATTTGGCATACATCTGCAAGCAGCAAAATTCCTATATGTAGACGACACTTTTAGCGTCCTACTCTTCTAGTGCAATCCTCCGGGGTCTGCTCGGAACACAATCTGATTGGTCAATGAAGGTGTACCTACGGTGTACCATCTGTATCAGGCGGGATTTGGGCGTAAAGAATCGTGACTGCCACTGTTTCGCACCTGTCACCCAACAGTTGCCCAGCCCTCCTGTCTATTTTAGTGATAATTTCCGCTCGTTTTTTATGTCATATCCGCTATTTTCTATGTCATAAACACTGCATCTGGAAAATGACACTGCCTACGCAGCCCTCAGTAGGGTCATGTAATCAGGTTCGCTACGTACCCCTCTACTGAGAACCTCCGAAGTATAACTTGCCGACGGTAGGGTAGTCATGTAGGAGATTGTCTACACAGTCCTACACGATCCTACACTATGACTGCCGGAACGGAGAAATCCAAACTGGATCACCGATACCAACCGCCAGAATTGGCACTTGAGAATACGTATGCTTCTGAATCCGTTACGAGAATGGAGGGTAGAATTGGTGAAAACAACATGTATTGTGAATGGAGGACTCGGATACAAATTATATGTACAGCCTATCACCTCCACAAAGCCTGTCTACGATCCTTATCCAGAATGAGGTTGAAATAGGAAGCGGCTCTGCGAGTGGATGGCCTCGATGACTGACTTCGCCTTCTAGAGCGTAAGGATGGAAAGTTGGCAAGTATCTGTATGTACAGGCATTATATGGAACTCACCAATACCGGCACCGTTCCTGTCGATGTTGAGGCGTGTCCCACCACCCAAAACTGAACGTTGTCGTCTATTGAGACGCCGAGGTTCCCAAGAGTGAAATTTGTCGGAGAATTCATGTGCAGCCGTTGTCGCTCGTGCCAACAAACTTGGTGCCCTAACAAAGGACATTCTTGGTACATGAGAGAATACAGAGCCAGCACATAAGGCCACAACAAGAGCGGGTGAGGAGGCGGACAGGTCTGGGTTGGATGGGGCCTCGGGAGAGAGAAGTTGGGAGAGAAGGGAAGAGAAGTGGACCGGCAATTGTACTGGCAAGCGGAATTTTAAGGACTCGTAACAATTTTTTTGGCATCGAGCAAGGGAAATGTCCCAGCAGAGCTTCTACAAAGTCTGGGCGGACTACGGAGGACAACTGAGAAGAGCGACGCTACTGTGCCCTACGTAGGAACATGATGCCTACTGTGACCTACATGACATCGTCACGCCTACTGACAAAGTGACAGAGAAACGTGTTTCCAGATAAAGAGAAAATAGATCCCCACCCAGTGGCTGCTCTCGTTGGTGATTGGGCTGCCCAAGATAAAAAGGGACCCGACCCTTCCCAAGAACTACGGGCTAATTGTCCTGGAGTCCTGCTTCCTAAAATTCTTCACACTCCTGATTTATATGCGGGTCAGAGAGTATGCGGACGCTGAGGGAATAGTGCCACCTACGCAGGATGGTTTCCGCGAAGGATATCGCACGAACAGTAATCCATTTATCCTCCGAACAATGGTGGATAAGGCAGTGGCAGAGGGCGAGACACTGTACATCACCTATATCGACATACGCAATGCAGGGAAAGCTAAATAATACGGGGCAGTAGGCGGCCGATAATGGGTGCAACCTGGAGCTGGTCAAGTCGGTGATTAGTATTGTCAATGCAAAAGCAGGCAAGAGGCATAGGTTCTACCTCGGGGGCCAGGTCTTAAAAGAAGCTGAATTCTTGGTGTATGTCGGAATTGCGTTCCAATCAATGGCCGCAACTATGTTTGCAAAGCAGTATAAGGACTCCGCGGATAGAGCACAAGGCGGCCGATGGATGCTTAATAGTGAAGCGGGTAGTGGGTGATGTACCCCTGTGGGAGCTCAGGACTCTGTATATGGCACGAGTGGACCTGTACCTGATATCGGGAGCGGAGGTGATCACGGACGTAATTCCAGCGCGGGTGGCGGCCCTAGAGAAGGTCCAGCATTCGTTCCTCCGACGTATGCTCGGTATTCACGCTCGTTCGATGCTGGCTATCCCTTTCTCGGAGACTGGGCTGTTACCCATCAGGTATGGGCGCGCAATACTGGCGCTCGGTTATCTGTGCTATGTCCTGAGCGTTCCGCGGGACCGCATTGTATTGAGGTCCATGGCGGAGGCCACCGAACTCGCGCGGCGGGGTACAAAGTCCTGGGTCACTGACCTACGCATTGTCCTTGCAAATCTCCTGGTACCTGTTTTGTGGATTCTGCCGCCACGGCAAATAGCGGAGGAGGATGCGGACTGGTTGATCACAGAGGTGCAGGCGTCTGCAGAGATATGGATCAGTGACACGATCGCTGGGTCGGTACGGACTTCGGACTTACTCGCAGACAGGATGGAGCTCGAAGGGGGGCGCAGGGTCCGGAAAGTGTTGGCGTTTCGCCACTACCTGTGCGTGAACATGCCTCGCCATCGCCGTGCCCTGACGCAGCTCGTTCTGTCCTGCCATGAGCTCGCCGTTGAGAGGTTGTGGTGGGCCGGGAGGAGAAGGGCTCCGATTCCGCGCGAAAACCGCGTGTACAGGTTGCGTAGGGTGGGGTTAGAAGACCCAAGCCACGCTCTCTTCGTATGTGCCCACCCCTCATTGGTCCAGCTTCGATCTATATTCTGAGCCGCCGTTGCGGTCACAATCTCAAGCTTCCGTCGCGAGGTGTATCCAAATCCCATGGTGCTGTTTTGTCACATTCTGGAGAAACGAGAGACAGTGTCACTGTTGGCAAAGTTCGCACATGAGAGGCTCGAGGTGTTCCGTCCAGTTCAGATTCTTGTATGGGATGGGGTAGAGCCGCTTGATGTCCCGGAGTGGCGAGCATAGACAATCCCCGAAATGATGTGGCGAGGCGGATTGTGGGGAAACGAAATCTTTTTCATTTTTCACTCTAAGTATATACAAAGGCATCTATCGATGTTTCAGCATGCATGCTCTAAGGGACGTTGACCACGCGAGGGTTTAAGACATTACCTGGAGTCTCGAAGGCCTCGTAAGTGTATCTTCGCTCCCCTTAGCAGGTGTGTGTGTTCTGCGGGCAGGGGTAAACACGGTACAAATTTAATTACTTTGTTTACCTTTGCGTGCAGTAAACTGGTTGTTCCTGATTGGGACCGTCCGTGCCAGTATAATTCACTCCTCCTCCAGTGCAGTCCTTTTTTAAGTTTCTCCTCCTGCTATGACAGACTCTGATCCCGAAAAGTACATGTACACTTCTTGGTGATTATTGGACTAGTTGACTCATGTGAGTTTAAGGTTTTCTCGAATCCAGAGAGCAAATATATGTAGTCGGTTGCTTCCTGGTCGTACTATTGGGGGGGAAAAGGCGCGTGTTGGGTACGTGTTGGCTTCCAAATACACCAATGATAACGGCCACCAACTTGGAGTGAAGAGGAAATCCGGTGTACTTACGCCTTTAACAATCATCTTCAAATTCTGGCTCAACTGGCTTAAATTGCACTGCAGATAAGGGCGGGCGGTCCATGATGCATATATACAGAAGACAAAAATAAACGTACTGCACAACTCATCACTGTATTGTAACACTCGGAGGATCCACGTCACCGTCCAACGACGCTGGCTCCATCCATACCCACAGTCCACCCTTCGAGATTGCGGGATCAGCAGCATGTCGTCAATGATATCGCTAAAAGAATACATTACCTTAACATACATGGTCAAGTGCACCCAGGCGTGCACACCATCTCCCTCGGTAGGCTGCGCGAGCCTGAAACGAGCGAAGCGCTGCAGTAGTCGGATCAGGAAAAAAGAGATCTCATGGTAAGCGAACTGGGGAAGTGTGAGTTTGATATCAGAGAGAGAAGCTACCGGGCTCACCTGCTGTCCAAGGCAGATCCGGGGGCCAGCGTTGAATGGGAGGAAGATGAAGGGGTTGGGAGTGAGATACTTGTGGAGTCGTTCATCAAGGAAACGGTCGGGATCAAATTGGAGGGCTGTACACGTCGTGAGTAGTTGCTTCATCTTTTGATTTGAGAGTGATGCGATGCTGACCGTCTGGTCCCCAGAGATCCTTTCGTCGGTGCATCACGTAAACACCATAACTGCATCTAAACAACGTAAGAAAAGGTCAGCTTAAGTCTTCGGAACGTACTCAGACATACTTGGTGCGGGCTGGGACATAGAATGGTCGTGCCTCAGGGTTGGATGCGGTAGGACGATTGGGTAAAGTCGTCGCCGTGATTGAGGTTCTGTTTGAAAGATTGTTAGCCGATTTTGAGAAGGCAGAGGCAAGACGATTGATTACCTGCTGTCAAAGGGGCTGCACGAAGGGTTATTTCATCAGATCAGATACTCCTGGAAGCGGACTCACACCGGTGGATGTAATCTGAGCGTCTCTGCAGGTGAGGTGAGCGCCACATAGCATGCAAGCGTGAAGTTGTCCTGACCGTTAATGAAAGCACGCAAGAATTTCATCTCCTTGATCTGGTCATAGGTAGGGGAACCCATGCCTACTGCTTGTAATATCTCTGCACGAAGTCGTATCGCAATGCCAGGGTGTTCCGTAAGCATATACATTGCAAACGTGAGAGCTGAGGCAGTCTGGCCGAGAACGATCAGCGCTAATCCTTTTGCAGAGAGAGAATTGACTGTACAGTATCTCGGGCCGCGACCAGTAGATTCACCAGCTGTATCCCAAATTAGTCTTGATGAGGCGAGTTGCGATCTCCTTTAGAATACACACCTCATCTTTCAAAACTTGGTGATCTGCGACCAGCGATATGAGCGGAAGATTGTTCGGGACCAATGCTTAGGCAGATTGTACGAACCTTCAGTCTGAGAAACCAAATGGTCCAAGAGAGTTACGTGGAGTTCATGAGCGCCCTTCTCTGTTGTATTTGATTCTTTGATGATACGACTTTTTTCAATTGCCACCTTCAAAATAGGCTCCACAAACTCGTCAATCACGGCACGGTGAGGAAGTACACGGTTCTTCCAGAACTCCAAAAGCGCCCAAGATGGCCCGTAGGGAGATCGGGAGGCCGATAAGGTTTGACCGGCGAGGAACGCATCGACGAAACGAGTAGAGGGGTGTTTGTCGCTTGATGGTTTCGGTAGAGGAGGATAGGAAGGAGAGGGTGGTGGGTATGGGAGGCCTGAGGACAGCGACTTTACATCGTTCCCAAAGAGGAACTCGGTTGCCGAATCAAGGGTAAAGCGCGAGACGAGATCCTGTATGAACGAATTAAGTAGATAAGGATGTTCATATTTGTGCTCTGCTTCGATCGAAGTGACGTACCTGGAAATCGACAGCATATCCCTGGGAAAGCCTAACACGGGCCTTTTCGAGCGCGTCCTCGGAATGCCGATCGAAAACCTCAAAGTGACTTATGCGTTCCTTGGTAAAGAAAGGACGAGTCATCGTTCGATGAAACCTGTACATCACAGATCACGTCAATTCAGTATGAACTGCAGCCGACAATGTATCGCACTCACTTCCACATATCACCGTCAGAGTTGAAGACGCCAGTTCCGAGTAAGGTGGAGAACTGAGAGCGAAAGACGGGGCCTTGGAGACACGAGATTGATTAATGGTGAATGGGAAAGTGCACCAGGACGCGCCTACCTTTCTCAAACTGATCAAACTGCGTAGCTAAAATCGCCTAATCTGCGTTTGGTAGACTGCTCCGTGGGGTTGGAAGCTTACCTTGACATGGTCTGGTTCGAATGTGAATATCTAACAATTTCAGGTTGTCTGCGGTGATCGAGAAGGAAAGGACATACTCTAGGTTCACCAAACAAGTTGAGAAGATATGTATTGCCATATTTTTGACACCATTCTTGAAAAATGACCCCTTCGAGCGCAAGGTGTAAGCTGGTAATGTTGTGTGCAACTTGGGAAGACTGACGTACCAGGGGATCCTGATCTAAAATTTTTCAGCATCACGGTCATGAGCGAGACTCCGCCGGGCCAGGAGCCGCGAACTTGGGGAACCATGAGAGCACCCTTCCGACGACTGTCAGCGAAGTTTGACAGTGCTGTCCACACAAAGGAGGCAACTGCATATGCAGGACGAGACAACAGTGCAGTCACTACCGCGACTCGGGACGAGATCGGTGCTCCCTGCCTCCGGAGAGCCTCCATCAAGACATAGACCGGCACAGTGGGGAAGATCCATAGCAAGGAGAGCTGAGCGAGGTAACGTGGGCCAGGCGGGAGTTGCATCGTTATGGCGAGGAACTGAACTTTTGTCACTGTCACGATCCCTTTATATGAATCGAGACTGGCATCACCCAATGATGCATGAGTTAATCTCTGAGCCTTCCATAATAGGGTTCCCGCGGCCACGCGATTACTTGTCATCTGAAGTTGCAGGAGCCTGACCATTTTTTGAGGTCGATTCACATGCTTCGATAAATCATGGCGTTCTTAGACGAGAGGGCAGGCATATGAGGGCATATGTGTCGTACTGTACACCGGTGGCTGAAACCTCCTTTTAATTCGATTGTGCCACAATTCGGTCTAGAGCCGATTGTGAGGTGATAGTTCATTGCAATACAGTGCTTTCTTGATTAGTCGAGGTTCGCTGGGTCCGTACTGGCGGTAGTGGCGATCAAAAACAGATACAAGACAGAGCGTGTGGAGAAAAGCCAAAGTGCATCCTTCCAAGTTCGCAATTCGGAAGGCTTCCGCCGAGTCACTGCCGCACAGTAAGCGTCTTCCATTGGACATTTGGCAGTTTTGGAAATGTGATCACAACCATGATCACCTTTTGCGCTCATGATCAGATGCAAGATGTCCATTCCCTAGAATCTGGATTGGCTACTACCTGGCAAGGATGCGTCAGTATCCACGAGTATCGGAGGCTCCTTTGGCTCGTATGACATGCGGTTCGGGCAGTGCGAGCAATTCAACAATAGCTGGGACCGTTACAGGACATCTGACCACCAGAAGCAAACCAGAAGACAATGGCTTCTTTGCCTTAGGCCTTGAGGGTGAAGTGCGTCATCGATGCACGAGTGGCCCCAACCCCAGGAGGCAATCATGGGAGTGCGCGGGCCCACTCATACCCGAGTCCGAGTCAATTTGGAGTTAACCATAGTGTTGAGTTGTGATGTATGATGGAGTTGGGTTGAGTTCAAGGTCAGACAGTGCAACTGACTGGCAGATGGGCTTCTGTTGATGGTTCCTTTACTTTTTTTCGGCTCGAAAGTATGTCATCATCTATGAATATTGAATATCCAAATGCACTAATCGCAGGCTCCTATATATGTGCGAATTCGAGCGGTTCGAACGTGCTGGAAGTTCTGTAGGTGCCTGATGTAATCAAGCCTTTCGAGGATTCACTCCCACCATGAGGTCACTGAGGGTCACTGGTCACAGCCCTCCACAGCTTTGTACCGCCTCTCATCCTATTATATAGGATGTTGGACTCATCTGCCTGTATTGTGATAAAAATATGCCAAGAGTAGTCGACCAAGGATCAACCAAAAACAAAGATGACTTCACATTCTTTTGGACGACGGCGCATGTTAAGTGTGTGGTATATAATTCTTCGATCCGTTCTTTGTATGCGGCTGAAGGCGTTCTCTTGTAGCGGGTGGGCGTCGCAGTGGTTTCCCGCCTCGTTTGTCGCCTCCGTAGCGATCGACTCTGACGCCGAGGAAGAAGTGCATTTTCCTACAACCGAACATTGGATGATGCTGCATAAAGCGCTGTTGTTTCGGGACATCGAAATAGCAAGGCAGATTATCGCGAGTACATCTACCGCGAAGGGAGATATGAAGCGCGTGAAGTCTCTCGGCAGAAAAGTCAAGAATTACAACGACGCAACTTGGAAATCACACAGGACGAGAATTGTGGTAGAGGGAAATCTGCACAAGTACAGGCAGAATCAAGAACTGAAGGACAAGCTGTTGGCCACGGGTGACACAGAGATTGCAGAGGCAGCTCCAAGAGACCGGATATGGGGGATTGGCTTTGGAGAGAAGAACGCACCGGGTAAATACGATAAATGGGGCCAGAACCTTTTGGGAAAGGCATTGGTACAGGTCAGGCAGACGATAAGGGAAGAAGAGTCGGCTGGTAGGAAGGAGTCCAACTAGGTTCGCGGTACTTGGTCACGCTCTTGTGTTGGTGTGTAATCTTAATCAAACTCCAGCTCTTCGCGTTGTGGCGCGAGTACAGATAGTCAAACAACTGTTTAACCACCTCAGAGATCAGTATGGAGTTATTGATTGATTCTCTTGAATACTACTACATGCTGTTAAAGGATGAGACCAGCCTATAAAGATATAACGAGTATCCAAGAGCTCCACAACCGACTTCATCCCTCCCGAGGATTGTCGTGCAAGATTCGTAACTGGTAAAAGAAATCGACGAAGAAAAAATACGCTCCAGGTTGTCAAAGTTAGCAGCGAACAGCCTAAAGAAAATGCGGTATAGAATTAGCAGCCCCAGCTTGCCCGCTTGTTCGGGTAAATGTTCATGGAGGAGTTTGATGATGGTATCTACAGGAGTCCGTCTACGTATGCTGAGGCAATTTATATGTTTTTCCACCCGTTGACGGTGATCTTTCCGTCCGCAGAAGGACCAGTGACGAGGTTGGGGCCACCCGAGGCGGAGGCACCATTAACGCTTGGTGTCGCAGCGGCCGTGGAGGAAGCACCGCCAGCGCTGGCGACGATGGAAGAGGCCGCGGCGGGAGAAATCGTCTGTGTGGTAGTGGACTGAGCGCCCGATGTACCACTAGCACCGACACGGGCAAGCTGTCCGAGCATTTGAGGCTGGGTATCGATAAACGCAAGGGTAGGGCCGGCGACAATCTTGTTCTGGGCACGATCACGGACGTTGTTCACGAGGGGGTTACCGTCGGAAGTGACGAAAACAGCGACGGGACCGTTGATACCATCGGGAACAACACACTGGCTCAAGGGGAGAGGGATTGACATGGACGCTCCGCCGATGAGCATCTGGCAGAACAGGGACTGGAAGAAAACAACAAATTAGAACCCCGGATGTGGTCACATAGAAAGACAAGACATACGCTATCGGGGACAGTCCCGTTTATGCTGGATGCCTTGAAAGTGAGCAATGTTCCGGGCGCGACAGTTCCGGTGTTCGTCAGGCTGAGGGGAGTGTTCGCAGGGATAGGGATATCACAGCCGCCAGTGACGAAGGGAGAGGCAACTGCGAGGACTTCGCTGGGAGTCAAGGCCATGTCGAACGCTGAGGGAATAGCGGTACCGGTGCTGGAAAGCACGTTGAGGATGGTCTGGTGGCGAGCTTCGACGGTCAAGATGGACCCGGCCGCAGTCAAGAGGACGGGATCTGTGAGAAGGACGGCTCCACCAAGGTAAGCAGCCACGCCAAGGTTCTCAACTACACGTGCGGTCGCAGCCATAGTAGGAACGTCTGTCAGCGCCGAGCTGAAGTCAAACTGGCACCCTGTAATAGGTGTCTCTCCGAACGACTTGAGAGCTGCCTGCAACACTTGGGAGTGTGTGGCCTCATCGCTCTGGATGCTCTTGAACTGTTCGACGGGGAGCTGGCTGGACGTGAAACCAGCAGAGGTGAAATCGGAATCCTGGAACTTCGCAATTGCCTGCGAGTAGAAACTCGACTCGAGTTGTTCCAGAACATCAGCAAATTCTTTGGAAGGACAAAGGCATAAGTCGTTCGCAATCCGAAGATGGGATATCAGACTCACTGAATACCAGGACATCGGAAGCTGCACGCTTTCCATAGAAACGAGCGGGAGCGGCCGAGGCCAAAAGAGAGGCTGCAAGGGCAAAGAAAATTGAAGAATAGCGCATTTTAGATGGGTGCTGCCGGAGTGATAAGCCTGCTTAAGGAACGTGGAAGTTTAGAACGAAGTTCGAAGAAAACAGGGGATGCGACCGGGCAAGCCCAAAAAAGAACGTCTGGAACAACAAGTTATTGTCAGCTATGGAGACCGTGGAGGGATGAATAGACTCACAGGGCACGGGGAGGGAAGAGAAAGGAGAGAAAGGGGACAAACTGATGGTGATGGAGGAGCTGGGTATTTGTAACAAATCTATGAAGACCCAGCGCCGTGGTTCATCGTTGTTTTGATTGACATCGGTCAGTCCGGGTGGACGCCAAATCTTATCTCTATGGTGACCTCCCTCAAATTTATTTTAAAAAGTAGTTCTCTGGGGAGATAGACCCTATACCTGGACAACCCGTTCATGGTAGCTAATTCTCAGCGCTGTGTGACGCGTTTACGGGTGCTGGAAGAATTCAATCGATCGTTGCAGACGTTGATAAAAGCACCTGGCAGTCATGAAACCTCCAAGGCTTGATATGATTCGCGATTTTAACGGTGCCAGTGATCGCAACGGTTGCCAAGGTCGCCATCCTAAACTTTCCATGCTGGGAAGAATTGGGAAAAACACATACGATTTGCCATAGTTTGGGGCCTAGATTATCGTAGGGCGTCTTTCATAAGTAGCCAAGTGCTGCTCCGAGCTCCCCTACCGCGTTGTGACTCCGCAGGAAAGAAAGAAAACCTCGGGAACGATCATATCATATCTTTGGAGATGATCAGATTACTCGTCAGAATAGAACATTTACACCTTTCAAGCTCTATGGACCCGACTGCCATGGTCATTAACTAGGGTTGGTCGTACCGAAAGAGCTAAGTAGTTACTTTTCAGCAGGCTAATAGGCTTTCGGCTTTCGAATGTATTGGCGATTAGAGAATTAGAGAACTAATAAATCACCTCCAGGTTCAACATCGACTTCGGGGTTGCTTCAAACGAGCATGTGAGCTTTGAAATTTGCTTTCGGTATTCGTAAGTTAGGACTGGGTCACTGGGAGTCATATAAATCGGTCTCTCTCTGTCTCTCCGTGATCCCCCATCCATTTTCAGAGTCCATCTGCTTCCATCAAGTGATCATCTGCCTGTGACCAAACCGTTACTTACATATATGCATTTGGCATTGACAGTGATGTTGTGTCTTCGTTGAGATGCCGAGTTTGCAGCGAGTAAGATGTAGCGAATGATAGTTGCGTCAATATCTGTCGATGACGATGTTTCGATTTCGGATGCCAATCCATGCCAACTTCGTTGAAACGATTAAGCGGTACCTGATGGTTTTATGCAATTTGTATGAGAGGCACATGAAGATAACTGGAGCTATATTAATCTGCAGGGATGCCCTAGAGTCCTTGTCGTATCCCTGAACATTTAGTAAGTGACGCTGAGTTGCGACGAATGTGCACTGAACAGGTCGGATGCACGCACAGATTGGCAGGAACAACATCAACACCTTGGTTCAAGAGACAGTCACAATGCTGGAACGTCGGGAGAGGACAAGGCTGCTGCTAGATTCAGCCTTCAGTGCCTCCAGCTGGTCCCATGGCGGAAGCGTATAGGTCCGGGGCAAATCCTCCCATACCTTCAATCTCGCTTTTGTGTACGCCTTTCTTGACTGCGCCAGACACGCCGGGCATACTTCCTTCGCGTACCCACTCCAGTCACTCTGGTCCCATATTTCGAGCGGGATCGATGGCCGCCAAGTCTCCACAACATCAAACCAGGTCAGCTTCTTCTTATAGCATCTCAGCTCGTCTGTGCATCCCTCCGTCTTCGGCTAGACCAAAAACCGCACGACCCGCAAAGACGCTGCAAGTTGCTCTGCGTATCCCAGAAGACACGCGTTCTTTTCGACGACGAGATCACCGGCATCTTTCCAGACCTGGCTATTGAGGATCACTTGCATGGGGTATGCGCCGCAGCTGTAGAGGAGGCTAGGCATCACCCAGCTTGCGCCAAATTTTTGGGCAGCCCCCAGGAGCTGAAACTCATCATCGAAGTTCTTGATCGGAGGGAAGGTGCGCGATTCGCTGCGGCTGTCCCACGCACGGAGGGTAGATGGATATGCAGTGGCAAGGTGCTGAAGTGCACGCTGTGAAAGATATCCAGTCTGATACTTGTGCCCGAGGCACAATACAGCTAAGAGTGTTCCAAAATCTGTGCGTGCCGGAGGTGTTTCAAAATATCTGTGTTGACAAAAATTCTACGATAAGCCGCCAGCAAAGGAAGAGTCAACAGGAAGGCGTACTTTGGTTCTAGGATGGCTTCGAATAAGCAATTCGGTCACAAGCTACACAACAACTCATGTTGCTAGCCTCGTCACATATCAGAAAACAATCCCATTCTTTAGCCGCCGTCTCTTGACCGCACCGCCTGTGTACCTCAGAAGACAAGAAAGCTTGTCAGCATTTGAACAATGAACTATCACCTGTCATCGAACTTGGGAACTAGGGCGTTCCAGTGACATTGTTCCCAGCGACAGTAATCCTGCCTCTTTCCGCAGCATCTACCGAAGGAGGTTTGAAGTTGTCTGGGTCATCTTCAGCTTAAGAACAACAAAAGACCACGAGAAATACTCACATCTAAACGAAAAAACTCTCGAATGTGTCGAGATGACCATGCATATGGGATTAGTAGCGAATCTAATCAGTATCTAATCATTGGACACTGGATTTAGACTCAGCCGTCTCGGCCATCAACATGGACCGCTAATTTTAAAATATTATCGTTTCTCAGGAATTTCTCCAACCTTTGTCCTCCGCTGGTTGAATATTGCTCAACATAATGTGTTACTTTCTTGCTTGTATCCCCCCTGATGTGGAACTCTAGAACCCATATGGGGTGCCTCAACTCTTCCGGAAAACATCACTGACATGCGACGACCATACACATAGTGAAAGGGCCCAGATAGCCCAATGCGGGCGGGCCCTGTCCGAAGGTTTATCACCATGGAACGATCAGTGCTTTATATGGAGAGGTCTCCACGAACTGAACCCAAATGTTGCCAGCAGAAATCTCGGAGGACCAGCCGCTTTTGCCTCAACATGGGCTAAATCTCGCGGCCAATCAGGATATTTGACGGTCTTCGGGAAGCCGGCTCGTCGGCGGACAGTTCGAAGCTTCTGGTGAGCCTGTCTTCAAGTTCCACCCCATACAACTAGCGCTAATTGACAAGTCTGTGAAGATGCCTCTCCGCAGAAACGGCAGTTCGGTTGATGGAATGATCCCTTCATTGTAAAGGGATAACACCTAATTTTGTCTAGGTCTGTTCAGCGCCGTATTTCTGATCTTCAATGGCATCGTAGGGGGTGGGTGAGTGTTGTTCTGACTCTTGATGATTCTTCTGGCAATCACAACCTCATGATAGAATATACGCTACTCCAAGTACAATCCTACGTTCTGCCGGAAGCGTTGGCAATACTTTCATTTTCTGGACTGCTGGTGCATTCTTGGCGTCCTTGGGCACTATTGTAATCATGGAGTATGGGACTGTGCGTACACCACGCCTCTGATATGTTCGCCATTGACACCACGCACCTCCAGGGCATTCCACGCAGCGGCGGCGAAAAGACTTACCTCAAGTTCCTTTACGGGCGTCCAGAGTTTCTGGCAATGTGTATATTTGCTGCGATAGAGCTGATCACGGTATGCACATATGATGATCATATTTGTGTTGTATGAAACTAAATCTTTCATGACAGAAAAACCTAGCAGCGAATGTCCTCGCATGTGGCGAATGTGAGCCCTGGCCTCTGTTATTAAGAGTTCAACTCAAAGCCTTTCTCTAAGACCTCGTCCATGCACTCTCTTTGACCCCGTCGCGATTCAACATTCACGGCATGGCTCTTTTGGTCTTGACCTTCTGTTTTCTGGTTCACGGGACCACGCCTACGATCGGTTTACGCGTGCAGAATGCATTAGGACTTTTCAAATTGTTCATATTATGGGCTATCTCGATGACTGGCACCTTCTGTCTACTGGGCATTCCAGGGTTTTCTGTAGACCCCCATTACGAAGCTCCAGACAACTTTGCTTGGGACAAGTTTTGGGAGGGAAGCACACAAATCAGCCCCAACTCGATCGTCACGGGCATTTTCACCGTCATGTGGTGAGATCCCAGCTTGTTTTGACGAGCGGTTGACCGTAGATCTGATTCATACCTCGGTCCCTAGGTCATTCTCCGGATATACCTACGTGAACGTCGTTTTAGGTGAAGTACGTGATCCTGTGCAGACGGTTCAGCGGGCTGCACCTTTGGCGTTGCTCCTCGTTTTCATGACCTATACCGCTGTCAATATTGGGTACTTTGCTGTCGTTGCCAAGGGCGATGTTCTGAATAGCGGAAGGCTCATTGCGTGGGTATAACTGCATTAACCTCACGCCCTCGTTGAGCTCATAAGATTCTCCTAACTAGAGCGCTCTTCTTTCGGAATCTATTTGGTCCGGCGACAGAAAGGGTGAGTCAGATGTGTACCAGGGCGAAATATTAAGGGATCCATTTGTCAACAGCTGTTGAGCCTCATCATTGCGATGTCAGCACTAGGGAGGACACTTGCTAGCTTATTCGTAGAAGGACGACGTATGTATTTCTCTTCTTTTCACGGTTCCTTCTTTGTCAGCTTGACGCGGGTTCGCAGTCATTCAAGAACTTGGACGCGACAACGTTCTTCCGATGTCATCCCTCTTTGCCAGCGCGAAGCCTTTTGATTCCCCATTCGCCGCAATGACTTTGGAATATGTGGTTTCGGTCGCGTTCATGCTATCCATAGATCCAGGGGACGCGTATACCTTTCTTACAAATTGTGCGTCTCCTTTCATTCACTCTCCTTACATCAACCTCACGCCGTGCGTAGCATCCACATATACAGCCGCAATCACCGGCTTGCTTCTGTCCAGTGGCTTATTGCTATTACGCTCGAAGTCGTACCGTGAGCTACAGTGGGACCCTCCATTCCGCGCGCCGAGGCCTGTCATTATCGCTTTCATTGCACTCAATGGGCTCTTAATTATCATTCCTCTCATTCCTCCTACATCTGGCACGAAGACCTATAAATTTCTCCCATATTGGGTGAGTAGTCGCTGTATAGACTAGTAGACTAGTATGTTGTAGTGATGCTGGTGTTTGTTATTTCAGTCACACGTTCTTGGTGCGGGCCTGGCGGCACTCCTTGGCGTGGCCCACTGGTATCTTCGATTTCATGTCCACCCGACGAGCTGGCTCCGAAGTCGATGGTCACTATTCAAGTTGATGGCCCGCTAGAACGACGATGTGTGGATTCTGTAGTACAAGGTTGTTCGCACTTTGCAGCTGAGGTACACTTATACGTAGATGCACTTAGTGTCATCATGTTTAAATCAGTAATGACTTTGACTGAGATCGTGATGATATTAGGCCCAGAAACTTCGAACTTCGAGCTGTTTCGTCGGCAGAACAAGCTCTATCTCAATAAATGACGAGAAATGTACGATCGCAAAACAGAAAAGTCCAGATTCAAGGTTCGTACAAATGGAACGGAGGCTACCGGTAGCGGCCAAGTCACGATCAAGTGGTGCTGAGCCATAGCTTGAACGCAGGGGACCATCATCAGGAAAACGTGAGGACCTAGATTTGACCAGGCGGAGTTGATAAATTTCTGTCAGGCCGAGAGAAAATTTCCATGCCTTAGAATGCCTTATTTAGGCTTATGAGTGACGGGTACTCTGGTCTGTATTGCACTCTAGGCCAGCGATAAAGTAATTGGCCCTAGGATAAGTATAGTAGAAGATGATCAGATGACACAATTCTGGCGTCGATGAAAACCATCATAGTGCAATCTCACAACGGGGGCCGTGATATGGACATACTTAGTCGTGACAGAATGGTTGGTCTGACAGGAACGTAGTTTATTTAACAGAACTGCAATCCTGACGAAGTTGGCAAGGTGATACAGTTGTGATCCCCGAGGAGAATGTCGTCGGCTATACCCAGGAATATATGATTATATCTAATCTACGATTCCTAC